>JAUTBT010007675.1:0-25575 GCA_032361225.1 Lepetodrilus schrolli
AACATTGATGCCGGGCCCCCGGGGCGGGATTTGAACCTGGAACCTTTGGCTCCGAAGTCCAACTGTTCTACCACTGCACTATCAAGACAAATACTGTTCAAATACTAACGATCCAAACACATCTGTATATTTATTAGCAATTTGCAATTCGGAGGCAAGATAATAGTAATATGAATGTGGACATACTCTTGATCTCATTGTTTTCCATTCCCTACATTGAACCCCGTTTGTTTCGGGCGACATATCGGAATAGCTTTTACGTCAAGAAACACTCAGTTTTCGAGAATTATTTTGTTTGTTTTTTTTCTCTGAATTTATCCCCCACTTTAAGTGCTAGCGCAAGATAAACAATTGGCATTGTCCGTTTAGCCATGCAGCATCTTGAACTAACTTCAAAACTAAGCCATGGCTCGTGGGCCAGGATTTGCGGCTTACATAGGCTGACTACTGACGGCGCTTTCAAAAACATTTGGCTAGGTGGTCTTCAGAGATTTATTCAAGGAGTGTGGCCCCGAGAGAAACTGAAACGGTGATTTTCTCGATACAAACATGTTAAAGGCATAGGGCCGTATTCAATATTACTTACGTTTTGAAATTGAATTGCCACCTAAAAACACGCTTTTTGATTGAAATCTCTGGTTTTGACTTTAGCAGCATTTCCTGTCTCAAGGACCATTATGAAGTTTCTTCTCAATATCATTTAACAATGTAAATAATTGCTTTATGATTACTTAAGTCACTTTAAAAACATGTCCAATATTGAATACGGCCTATGGTGTATCTGAATACGAGCCCAAATTATCTAGTTTACTTTCGAATCTACTTTCACTTTCGAAACATATTTTAAAACTATTTTGTAGTCCTTCGACCTTTGTACTTAACTCATAACTTCTATGTAACGGTCCTTCAAGTTTTGTACCTAATTTCGCTATTTACCAGTCATTCAAATGTTGTGGCTAACATTGCTATGGTCTTTATATTAACGATCCTTCTACTTAATCGCTATTTAACGGTCATTCTAGTTTTATACCTAAATTCGCTATTTAACCATCCTTAAAATGTTGTGCCTTACTTTGTTATTTATATTAACGGGCCTTCTAGTGGTGTACATTATTTCGCTATTTAACGGTCCCTCTATATTCGTACATAATTTCACTATTTAACCGTCCTTCGAGTTTTGTACGTAGCTTCGCTATTTCACCGTCCTTCTCGGAGTTTTGTACCTAACTTCGCTGCTTAGCAGAGGAGTGTGTTATCTCCGAGATATAGAATCAAACACAAACTAAAGCTCTTTATCAGACTAGAAAGAGGGCAGATTTGACTGATGTTCGAGGGAAGTTCCTTCCCACAAAGGTGAATTTGTCCAGAGGATTTTCTTCAGTCTCATAAGCTCTTTGGTACAAAATCTACCATACCCGTCTTGCTTGGTGTGCAAAACTAGCAGTGTTCCTACGTCTCTTTCATGCTTCTTTGAGCACATTGGGACCCGCAGTATTCAAAGGGATTTCTACAATATCTCCTTGTGAACGACCGACAAAAAGCAATATTCCTTTCTTAGCGGATAACGCGTTTGATCTTAGTAGATTACCTCTCCCCCCCCCCCCCTTTTTTTTTTGTTGTTGGTGTGTGTTCGTTCTCACGTGTATGCGATAACATGGCTGTAACAATTGTTGAAATTCATTTGAACGCGTATGAAGTGTGCGTTTAAAGCAGGACATATATATTGTTATTAACCATCTCAATCTGGAATTATATACGTTCTTTCTTTAAAAACAGAGGTGGTTTCTGTTATACGAGTGAGCATAATATATATGGGGTTTTTTTTAACGCGTAAAAGAATAATTTACAATTTTGTACATTGCACCAAGAGTTATAAGACGATCTACTGTGCAACCGAATCGTCATGGCATGTACTGTTTGACCGCCGCTGCGTGATGTATAGTGCAATGCAACTGTAGCACGTGTCGGATACACGCAGTACTTAATATCCCATAGTCGGCTAGATACTATTAGCAGACAATTAACGAAATATTATCACTAGATCAGTCAGAATGATATCTCCAAGAGATCTGTCAGAAGCCATTTATCACTCGTTGTGCGCTTACAACTAGTTAATCAAACCAGATCCAGTTTCACTCCCGATTCGTTTCAGACGGGGAGAAAAAGTCAGAAAAACAAAAGAGGTGTTATGATTGGAAGCCTACACACACAATTGCAAGGGGGTGACTCGATCTTACAAGGGAATCGCGGTGGGTGATCACCGGTTGTATATCTGAACTTGGGGGCCGATTTGTTCAAGAGCAACAATGCTTGTGAAATCCAACGCCGAAGCGACGCGGCCACGTTCTTGAAGCTAACGCAAGAGACTTGAGAGCACTAATTCATCGTCTTGTTATGGAACTGTTGCATTTGTCTTTGTTTGCATGAAACCTTGGCGGGTAAACACTGCAATAGCATCATATATCAGGAATATTTCGCAGGAATGTCATTGTCCCTGACCATAACATTGATTTCCGGAATGAGTTTCTTAGCTTACGCAATGATGTAGGCTCATCAAGTTCGTAATGCCTAAACATCAGTATATCCTAGTATATTAGAGAAAAGTATTCCTATATTATGTCCCCATATATAAGAACATGTACAGTTAAATCAGAAAACAACAATTCCTGTATCAAGCCCAGTGAAGGTTTGTTTACAACGTCGTAACGTAAGCATAGCTTTAGGAAATCGGTCCACCAAATGATAAGCCTAGGGCCGAGAAAAAGGTTTGTTTGATCAAAGAAAAGTACAAAGGGTTTGGTTCACTCTTGATTGCCTGTTTATACCATGTGGCACGTGGGAAAGAATTATTCCGTATTACCTTTCTGTATCTGTAGTCTCTGGAAAACAGGTTTGTCTGAATCGACAAAGTACAAAGCGTCGAGAGTAATGCGTATTATATACCCAACGCTTCGTAGAAGAAGTGCACGTGCTTGCTTAATGATTATATACACTAGACAGGTAACATACATAACCTGCTAAGCTTATTGTCTATCGTGCTTTGTTTTGTATAACTTGCACATACTTATCGTACACTCATGATTATTTGGTTTATCCATGTCACTACACGTGATTAGATGAGAGTAAAATTCCTTACTGTTCTATTCTGCTTTCAATCATACCATGTGTTACCTCTGCATAAGCGAGTTGGACCGGTTTCAATCTCTGTTCGAAACTCCACAGGAAGAATGAGTCTCGAAACAAGTTATTAATAACTAGTGCATTTGGCTGAAATTCTTTGACAATGTGGTGACATTTATATCGAAAGGAAGTTGATATGGCTTATAAATAATGTTGGCGAATCTGACAAAACTCCGTAAATTTACATTAACAGTAAGACAGGTTAAATGTTGAGCAGCTGCGGAAGTATAGACAAAAGCAACACATGCACTCCTAATATATCAGTTTTGCTCGAAATGAGACATCGATGATGCATCTTTAAAGTTGTTTTTCCACCACGCGAGTCTTTCAGTGTCTAGCGTGAGTATTGCTGCCTCTTGAGATCAAAGGAAACACCGCTCGTTCGCTTTGACTTAGGGGTTTGGTTCATAACGTATCTGATACGACCAGAGATCTTTGATGTAGAACAACGCAATTTGTCTCGATTGTTTCGGCTGCTTTCGTTTCCTCCCCCTTTGCCAGATTCCACTCTCTTAATTAAACAGTTTAGAATAGACGTTGTCTTTGGAGGAATTTCATTATGTCTTTGCCACATCTTCACAGAGCGGAGAGCTAGAAACCTGAGACTTGTTTAATTTTGATTTCGTTGAAGAAGCATGAGGCCGGGCTTGAATTAACCTATCTTCAAAGACAAGACCATCACCCCTTATACACCAGCACTTGTCAAAACATTTCTTACATTACTGTATACTAAACATCTCAAAGAATAACGTTAAAGACCTCTCGGGCGTGTTTCTGTTTGAAGTAATGCGCAGGTTCAAGAAGGGTTGTGTTTAGTGTACGTTTAGTGTTATTTAATTTGTTTACTTCGATTGGACCTCTCCTGCGAAGTGATTCAAAGAAAGGAGAAACAGCGTCTAGATATGTAATACGGTAGATTTTTTTCAGATGCAAAAAGCTCTTTTGAAGCTTTCCTAGTTTTCATATCTTGACTCAACAAGTGGCCATTTTTTTCTTCACTTGACTTACAGCTTATTCAATGTGTGAAGTGTATTGTAGAAAACTATAACAATAGATTTGTATTATGATCTCGTGTAGAGAGAAGAAAGGATCGTACATGAACACAACCTATTCCCAGTTATGACACGGTGTAAAAATAAATACAGAGATGTCACTCAACCGGCAGAAGTGTGTGATAGAGAATAACCCACTCGATACGAGTGATCACGGAAAATATGTCCCGAGTGAAATTAATGTTCACAATTTCGAGCTTTCTTTTAAACTCGCCTCTTATGTCGTAGACTATTATATCGTAAGCATGGTTCACCGATAATTCCGACTTATTAATTATTACAACTTTTGAGAGGGAGAAAAATGGCCACCTGAAGACCTTTTGGGGGCATCTGAACAACATTCTACCGTATTACATATCTAGATATCGTAGGTTCAACACAATTAAAACATTGTGAGTGATACACTGTTTGTGTTAAAAAAAGACAGCTGCTAATAGACTGGCATGGTTCACCGATAAGTTACCACTAGCTCAATGTTCGTATAGGTAACAGTTTAAGCATTTGCTCAACATAATATTATGATATTCATGCCAATTTTGGCGCTTAATTATATGAATTACCGATTGACTTTGATTTTGTAAGCTGCTCAGAAGGGAAGCAGTGTAATTTCTCTAAAGTCTAATAGACTAAGGGGGATAACTTTAATCATTGAACACGGTCAAAATAACCTTTCACGACTATTGGTACCAATAAAGCTACGTAGCTATAAATATTAAAAAATAATAAAATGTGAAAATATTGAAACCAGTGGGATATGTAGAAAATGTAGCTGGTTACCAATATACTTGTGTAGACACATCAAATGTACATACTTTCGTGTACAAATACGGTTGACCATGAAATTGTAAACAAACCCGTGATTGTATGCCTTTAAGCATAAACAATCGTTTCCTTTTAACAATGATGTTGTCTCTTCTTAAAATAGAAGGATTGCCCAACAGACAATGCATTGTCTTATACAACGAACGTGATTCAGATCGATATCTTATTTCCAATACCTTTGTTATTCTTTCCAGGTATTACATAAGAAAATCTCACGGAAGTACCAAATGGATTGTATTTTTGGAAGGTAAGGAACACTACTATGATATACCCGCGATTACTACCATTTCCATCTTTCCAATGAATTCAAGCTTTCATTAAAGTTTATAATAGTATGTTTCATATACAAAGTTCATTTTGATATACTATTCTGTTCTGATCTATAAATTTAGTTCCAGGTTACATTGATGCTAATTATGTCTAAGTATCTACGATCGATAATATTCTTGTTTTGTTGTTGTTTTTCTGGGCAAACGGTAAGATCCGACAAATTAGTTTCCGCCATTGTATAGACGCATCTTGGTTGTGTAATTATACTACATGTTGCGTATGTTGTGGAATGATTTATATGTCGTACACTGGTTGCAGGAGAATCGTGGATCCTTGTTTTTGAAAATTTTTGGTGCTGTTTGAAGCAGAAACAGATCTAAGGAGATACGATCTTCTTAATATCATGTTAGCGATAGGGTCTTATCCCGGTCGTAATAACCCTTTGAAGTCGGAAGTCTCGACAACCGTTCTCATACTCTCAATTAACCAAGATTAGTTGGATTAATAAACGGCTTTTGTGACACGAAAAGCAACTTTGAAGGTATCACGAATATTGAATTTGAGAGTTAATTCCTTGTGGCGTTTGTACCTTACTGTCGGCTTCTTTTGATGTAGATAATCCTGACTACCTGAGCGTTCAGGTCGCGTATATCTTCAAAGAATACCTTTATTTTGCCAGGTGGTTGGTTTTGCTTGGATCGAATCAGCTGCGCAGAAAGGTATACGGTCATGCACGAATTCATGAGTTCCCGAAATTGGCCAAGACATAGGAAAGGTGAGGGCGCAATGACGTCATAGTAAATACCTTGTTGAATAAAGACGATTTGTTATATGGAATAAAGACGATTTGTTATATGGAATAAAGACGATTTGTTATGTGGAATACTGTTGAATGTTCTGGATACGTAAAGGTTATTGTGCGTTATGGAATTTCATGGTACATCATACAAATTGTACCACGGTGACTATGCCACCGACAGGTACAAGCATGGGTGTAGCAAAATGGTATATAAAGGAACTGAGATATATATATATATTTCCCCCCCTCTCTCTCTCTCTCTCTCTCTCTCTCTCTCTGCGCGCGTGTGCATGTGTTAAGTAATACAGACAATATGATAAATAAAAAAATGCATACATCATAACGTGAATCTTATCATTAATGGTATTGTTGGATCGAAATGTTCGGGATAGACATTGTTCGAGATTCCAAAAGAAAGACTCATCGTGTGACGTCATATAAGTACAAAACATACAAAAGGCAGGACACAAGCTTAAAAGATGATAAGGAAGCATCGGTGTTTCTTTGATGATATAGCATGTTTATTTCATCCTCCCAGAACCTGTTATGACAGGTCTTGTCTCGTCTGCTTTGATTTCCTATATAAGAAACGTCCATTGCACACGTGCCACGCACGAGACAAGCTTGCAGCAGACGACACTTCCAGGAATTCAAACGGATTCGGGAAGCAGTTTGGTTCATTTCATCCGGGTTTTATATATCTTCCGTTTTATCCCCTCAAAAAGAAAAAGAAAAAGAAAAAAGGCGATGTTTCCAAACGTTGTGTTTGATGACTTGGAAGTGTCAAGAAAAGGAAGTGTTCGAAAGTTTAGTTGGCGTTTGTAAAACGACGTTGCCTTTTGGTAGGGATTTGAGTTTGGATGAAAGTTGGTAAGCTGTAAACACATCGTCGTTTTTTCAACAGCACGCGACGTCCAGACCACAAACAACATCCAACTAAGTTTTCCTCATTTATCGAATATTGACATCCTCTTTGAACTCTGAAACGCGGAACGTTAAAAAAAATGTTTATGATAGCCTGTATAAAGACGCCGATACTTGGCAGATAAACACACTAGGTAAACACATCTATGAAACGGTGTTTCGTCTTTGATGCCAGAAGTGACAGATGAGAGTGTGTATGTTATAGGGATATTAACAAGCAATGGCATTTATACGACCACATCTTCAATCATGATACACGTCAAATTTAAAGCCCCGCCCCCCACTTCTAATATATCGATATATAACTAATTGACAACTGGTAACTGACAAGTGAACGAATCTTGAAAGCGGCTGTAAACCACAAATTTCAACAACAAAAATATTAACTACTGCATTACAAGGATTGGCATTTTCATTGTTGGTATAACAATATAATACTACACTGCTAAAATAAATAATAACGCTACTTACTGTTATACATCTTTCTATCTACAGCCTCTGGTATACTATCTTGGGACCCAGAAGAAAATCCATTCTATTTCCATGCAAATATGGTGTAAGTCTTCTTTTGTATTAATAATAAATCATCATGTAATCTCGTTTCTATGCAGTACAAGAATATTGACAATCATGTAAAAACCCGGCATACATACAACGTTATTACAACGTTATTACAACGTTGTGTCAACGTTATAACGTTATTACATACTATTACACCGTTTTAATAACGGTATACAACGTGTGTTTGCAGGGAGAGTCCCACGTTAACTTTCTATCCATTTCTTCTGTTATGTAAATTAATAACACCCAGTGCATCGTTGACTTTGGTTATGTCAGTTTAATGATTTTCTGTTCTATGTTCTTACAGCATCATCCCATACTGTTCTAGTGATACGTGGAGTGGTACCAGAAATTCTACCTCCAGAGGTAGCGTGCAGAAACTTCATAGTAAAATGTTATGTAGTGTGGATTATTTTACTGGCGCTTCTTCTCATTTTCTTTTAGAAGACGATAGGTTTACTTGAAAGAGGCAGATCCTACCTACCTACATACATACATGTAGCCAAGGCATAAATCGAATGCTACGCCATGTAAAACCATAGTATCAACGCTTATTTGCACCAGGACTACTGTAAAACCTTTTCTTCTCGGACATGCGAGTCGGAAGGAAGCGCTAATAAAAGAACCCAACAGAATCGCTAATGAAATAACGCATTTCAATTATTGTGTGAATAAAGTAGCAAGATCAGGTGGAAATTATCTTACGGTGTTTGATGGACGGTAACCATTTCCTACGATTCCATGTGACATACGGTAACTATTTTACACAATTCCATGTGATATATGCTGTACTATAGTAACTATTTTACACCGTTCCAGGCGACTTCAATTTCATGGGCTCTCTCATTCTGGACGAGGTCATCAAAGAGCTTCTGAAGAAAGGTCTTCGGAATGCCAAGAAATTGCTCGTCATGGGAAGCAGGTAGGGCATCTCGTCATGATCTAAATGCATATATAAAACATATTTTGAAAAAAACACACCTAATTTTCGTGGATTTTTCGTACATGAGTGAATTTACTTTGCTAAATTTACACGGAAATATGCTGAATTTGCACCGGAAAGATTTCACCTGTAAACGACAATAATGTTCGTCCCTGATTTCTAAAATACTCACTTTACACGTATTCGAAGGAGTTACGACTTAAAGTAGCACTACGATCGTTCCCTGAAACCGAATTCTGGCCCCGTTCCACAGAACTATCGTAGCACTACGGGCGTCATAACTCCATGTTAACGTACGGGAGTTGCACCTCTCTTAGTACGACGATCGTTCTGTGGGACGCGGAGCTGGGTATGGTTTCTTGAAGCTCTTGTATCTATTAATAGACCATAGCGCTTTCGTAAGTGTCAGATCGCCATGTATAAGAGATCACTACGAGAATGCGTATGGTCTCGTAGTAGATATGAGTGTAGTCTGTGTCACACCCTGTTCTCACCAAAATCCTCCTATTCAAAATTTCACCCTAGAGCAGTTAAGCAAGTCTGGATTACTGGAGATCAGAGGGTAAAGAATTTCAGGGGCTCCTTTCATATAAATATAATACCTATCAATATAAGTTATATATTATTGATTTTCTTTAACCCTCTGAGACTATGGATAGTCTAATACGAGAGCTTTGTGAATCGATAACCTGACTCGACAATTCTGACAACCTACATATCAATTCCTCCTCCAAGTGCTGGAGGGACGGGTGTGTTAATCAACCTGGACCGGGTGGCCAAGATCGTGAAGCAGCGGTCCCCGGGGGTGGAGGTGAGGGGCGTGGTGGATGCTGGTTGGTTCCTGGACAACGAGCCCTACAAACAGCGGCACTGTAGAGACGCCTACTCGTGTTCCCCCACCGACGGCATCAAGAAGGGCATCGAGTGAGTATACGAACCAGTCATCGTTCTCTGTGCAACCAGTGTAGGGCAACGAGAGTCGTAACTCTCTATATATGTATACGACTTGTAGCGCTATATGAATTACGTTTCGTAGCGTTAAAATTGTTCTGTGGCCATTCCACAGAATAAAATTGAGTATACATACAGTAGTAGAGAGTTACTACTTTCGGAGCCCTTCACAATTGGGACCAATATCGGAACCAGAGCGATAAGTAAACTTTCAAATGACTTAGGCTAAGTCATCAACGCTAGGCTACTGATATTTTTAGTAATAATACACCAAGAGTGTCTATGTCAATAACATTATTAGTGTTGTTATATCAATAATCCGTTTTAAATTCGAATCTGCGTATTTCAGGTATATCTTCTTGGAGTAACTAGTATATGTCCATTTTATTGGTGTTATTATCAACGATCCTCCAAAAGGTCAGACGAGGTTTAGGATATTTTCTTGACCTGATATAATATTTGCAGACACTGGCAGCCTAGGTTGCCTGATGACTGTGTGGCCAAATACCCCGCCGAGACATGGAGGTGTTACTTCGGACACAGAATATACCCTACAATGAAAAGTAAGAACAGAATAGAATGGGGCATCCATTCATGAAGCTCTTGTATCCACAGAGAATATATCTCGGAACACCACAAGAGCACTATGGTCTCTTCGTGGATACGATAGTTTCATGAAAGGGTGGCTCATACTTTGTTCACTGTGATTGTTAGCTACAGCATGTAAGGAACATAATATAATTCAAATAAGACATAATACGACATCAAAATAGGGACATTTTCCAAAGGTTTGTCAAATGACCTGAACGTTTGTTCACTCAGATTGTTAGCCACAGTATGTGAAGTACAACCTTTATAGTTTATTTCAAATAAGACATAATACGACATCAAAATAGGGACATTTTCAAAAACTTTGTCGTTGTCCCAAAAATTGTCTCTGCTCTCTAGTACAGTAAGAATGCACACCTTAAGGTCTTTGAATGTGCCAGTTATACTGGCTTGTCTAAATGTTCTCCAAATTAAAAAGCCTCTGTGATGTCCTCAAAAAGTCAGTGATGTCCTCAAAAACTGTGTGGCGCTCTCCAAAACTATTGTGACATTTTCTAAAACTGTGTTTCAGCCCCCGTCTTCATCATCCAGAATCTCTACGACGCTGCTCAGATCAAAGTGAACAACGTGTTCGACGACAAAGGTCGGGGTTCGGACCTGTCCAACGACCAATGGATGTACCTCCTGAAGATGGGAGAAGATGTCAAGGACACTCTGGTGAACGCATCGTAAGTAGCAGTATTTAACATTCGTAAGTTGTAGTGTTTTAACATTCTTAAGCCTCATTTTAGCATTCGTGTTTAATAATCCTAAGTACCGGTATCAGTGTGTAACATTCGATGAATGATTCGTAAGTCTGGGTGTTAAACATTAATGACTGTCAGTGCGTAACAATCGTATTATTGTTTAACAATCGTAAGTTCAGGTATCTGTGTTTAACATTCGAAATTCTGAGTCTTTAACATTAGTAAGTGTCAGTGTTAACAATCGTAAGTATAAATGTTTATAAGATACGTGAGTAGCACTTGTTTATATAGAGTACAAATGTTTAACAAACTGCATTAGATTAATTCAGTGAAAATCGCAGACATGTCACCCTGAGTTCTTCCTTGGTTAATGTCTTTCTATAGATATGAAGTATATTAACTTCTATGAGGTCTTTCTGCAATGGAAAACAATAGTTATTTTGGAGCATTGACAATCAGTGTTTGTATTTTTGTTGCTTTCAGAGCGGTTTTCGCCCCTGCATGTGTTTCTCACGACGTCCTTACAAAAAGGTATGTGTCAGACTATATAAATAGTATATAATTGCTTACATAAAAGCTACTTAGCAAAATGTTATCATCCTTGATTCGTAAGTACCTTCCACTGCTCGTAATATGGGTATTATTAAATTATATTTGTAAACCTCGATATAAAATAACAATGAACCCAAAATGCTAAAAAGAAAAGATAGATAGATCATAGATAGATAGATAAACACTATTATCCAACAACGAAGGGAAATTCATCTACATCATAAAGGCACACATGTTTTCTTACACATAAACAAATGAACTTATACTTAAAACAAAACAATAATTCCTTTTACTAGGAACTCGCTCTTCTAAGTTTTATAAGGATGTGACACATGTTCCAGCGAGTGGCACAGGACGATGATAGATGGAGTGACACTAGCTCAGTCCATCTTCTGCTGGGAGGAGAGCGATGCCAAGAAAGGAAAGTGCTCCAAATCTACCTCAAAGAAAAGAAGGTGGGTATGATAACAGTATTCGGGGATGAATTTTGTGACGGCTTGTCCATCCAATGTTGTTAACAGATAGTTAATACTATTTGTCATGCTATTAAAATTAGATCTTGCTTCGTTCCTTAAATATTTCAACATTCTTTTGCTAATCTTAGCGGATGTCCAAAGTATCTGAGCATCCATTTCGAATCTGATTTAAAAAAGATTGGGCAATGTACAAAGACAATTTGTACATATAACTTCTTGATGAAAATAACTTGACATCTTAAACGTTAGTACTGAAGATATGACGGGGAATACTTTAGACCGGATTTGTCGTCATTGTAGCAACAGCGTCCTCGGAGTAAATGAAACTCCGCTGGCCGACGAACCCGCTTCCAGGAGCGCCAGTCAACGACGTCGACAGAGGAAGAGGAGGAAGAGGAGGAGGAACAAGAAACGCAAGAGGAAGAATAAAGGTGCACATTTTACACAATTGTAAAACATTTTTACATTATTGGTAGTTTTCTCACCTCCATATAGAATATAAGCCATTGTTTGAACATCATCAAGAAAATGTCCGTAGCGGTATTTCATGAAGCTCCTGTGACATGGCAATAACCCCAGTGTATGTCGTCACAAAAGCTATGCTAGTATATAGTATACCAGAGTTTTGTTCCCCAATGTGGTTGTAGTGCTATATATAGGTATAAGAACTTACGACTCTCGTAGCGCTACGATCGTTCTATGGAACAGGAGCCAGACTATTTACGACCGTAAAGTTCTCTTAACGTTAGTGAGGCACATTTATCCATGTCCAAAATTGCATGCATAGGCTGTTTTAATTATTTATAAGTGAACTGAGTGACTCGTATTCCATGATCATATCTACGATATTACTGCCAATTGATCCTGAAAATCTCAGCATTCTGAATGCTGTAGTTTATGAGACTTCATGTCATGAAAATGCTCCAAGGAATGAATACGAGAGCTTAATTAGAGTGCCATGGACATTTTTTTCTGATGCCAAGGTAAGTGTATCAGGTTGAAGGTTTGCATAACTTGGGAGTCCACATTCTAAAGAGGTAGCTCGGCCATCTCTCAAGAAATGCAAGAACATACCGGCATTAAGGTATTAGTATTTCCGCTAACTGAGTGAATCATTTTAATGCTCAACATTTCCTGTTTTTATTTTAGCAGGACGTCGTGGCATTCGTGACCGAAGAGCTGCCAAGAGCAACTGCCGTTCTCATCTAATGGACAGCTGCCCCTGGCCTCACTGCAACTGCTCCTGTCCCAAATGTCCCTGGGCAACAATGGCTGAAGTCAATCGATACTTCATGAAGTCATTGGCAGGAGTCATGGGCATCGACCCCAAGAAGATGCAGAATGTTAATTTATGCGGGTACTGAGACACCCAGCGGACATGTATAACAGGCATATCTGGAAGTGACCAATATGTCGTTGTGAATATACAGAACATCACTTTACTTGTGTATACCTCCAAAATCCTCAAGATGTCTCTCAAGGTCATGGTCGGAAAAATACATCTTGCAGTGTCTCGTAAGAACGTCACAGAATCGCAAGATTTTATCCACTGGTGGAAGTGACTTTTGAGCATGTGCTTCGAGGAATGGACTCGATCATGGAGTTTGACCATGAATGTTTAATGTCATATTGTGACTTGAAGTGATTGTCACATGGTAATGACATTGTCATTGATCATGAACTGGTGGATACAAATTGAACACTGAAATAACAGTGGTACTGTATGTTAATTGCAGGTTGAAGTGTAACAAGATGTATCACAACATGGCTCGGCTGTAGTCTATGAAGTATAGAACATGACAATGAATGTGGATAATTGCAATGCAATCGGTATATTCTGTACATAAAGGCCTTGTGACAAAACACTCCGCTATTAGATTTGGGTGATGTGGCGTCACTTAATTGTAGTGTAATTATTTGCAGATTTTATTTTTCGTTGTTGAACTTTTTCACTCGTATTTCAGAGTCTTATATCTACCTCTATGGTTTATAAATACTTATTGAAAATATTAAAACGGGTATTAAATACCCTTCCGATAACAGACATCAAACTCTCCTATTTGGTTTCTCTTGGTATTCCGATTTCGTTTTTTGTTGTTGTAAATTTCTTCTTTTTTTTATAGAATTGAATAAATATACGAATTAGTTAATACTGTAGTCGGTTAAACATAAAATACTAGAATACATGTCGACTTGGTCTTATTGGCACCAGTAGAATAAACGATAAGACAACTATTTCGTTGTATAGTCATTAGAAATATTCAGAACTAGCATTTAACAAAAGATTAAGAATAAAATTAAGAATAAAACAAATTGAGAAATGTTCTACAGTAACTGTATTTCGTTTAGAGATTCTTCGAGTAAAGAATTAATTGATAGACCTATTACGACGTTTCTCTCTCTGTATTTCATTTCTGGTGACCATGACAACGGTGTCGTTATCATGACAGATCGGTGTCGTTATCATGACAGATCGCCTGTATTCTTTGTGTTATACGGGTATGCATGTTACCACTGACATATTAAATTGCGTTTGTTGTTGGAATACCTTATTGAGATACTATCATGCCCTGATTATGTATATGCCCTGATCATGTATATTTACAAAGCTCTTCTACATGGATACACGCTCGCCTTACATTACGCTTATCAAATCTAGATTTTCAGGTCATAATTTCGAACTCAATTGAACTTTTGCATACTATCTGAAACTTTTATGTTATTTTCAGACATGCATTTCATGAACGTGTGTGATAATTATGGTCAAAGAGAATAATTCATGACATGAAATGCATGAACATTATTAAAATAATGCACTATACGGCTAAAATGTTACTTGTCCTGTGGACAAATTATGTCGGTGCAAACATATATTAGTTATTACAGGAAAAGAATATTATATTTTAAAACAAAAGTCGCTGTGAAAATTTCTATACTGAACACACTGCCATTTTTTCCATATATTTTCGGCAAATGTTTTAGAGTGTGCGCGAATACCGTATGTTTCATACACTACGTTATGCTTCTGATTTTGTTTTGGAGGATGAAAGCCTGTGATTATACCATCTCGGGAGGGCATATTTCATAGTTGTATCTTCAATTATTGTACATGCATATTATTGCATTTTGTTTCAGTATACATATGGTCTTGAACTGTGAATAGTTTTATATGCAAAGTGCTATTGTAACCGTGTTTTGACACTAACCACATCTAAGGTTATTGATATAAAGAAATGTCGATAAATTGTCAATACCAAAGACGTATTAAAAATAAAATGGGAAAATGTCTGTTGTGTTTTAGTTGAACCTGAAAACCATGTTCATCTATTTCCTCCAGGGAAGGTTCGAACATACATTGCTGCATGAAGCCTTTGGGAAGATACTGTTGGAAAGATTAGAGCGAGATGTCTATTTTACTGTAAATGATCTATAAATGTTTAAATACCACAATAACAGAGCCATAGAAACATGTAATACCATTCTTTAATCCACAGCAAATACACGAGATATTGCAACAATTGTAATACATATTATATACTAGTATATTGACTGTAAATGTAGCTTGTGGAATGTTCTTTTCCAAACTGGATTATTACATGAACAATATTAAAGTATAAGGTTGATGATACACGAACTAATGAATATCTAGAGTTACATTCACACCAAGCCCGAGCGCAAGATGTAGTACGCGACCCCGAGATTACGAACCATTTTGGAGTACAATTTCATACTCGACTCAAAGTTTTCTTCACAGATCCCTATATAAAATTTGAGCTTGAGCATAAAATCGTAATCAGTTTCGTAATCTCAGGGTCAGATCGTACTGCAACGATAATGGAATTTAGTTCGTCCGACAGCTACTACGGGTGAAACAAAATTCTGATCGTTTTTCTGACGATAATCGTGCTCTGTGTGACCGCGCCTTCATTAAAAAAAAATACCGCACTACTCTCGACTATATAGTAGAATAACCTATAAACATGTCATAACGTCCCTTGGTAATAAACGGTGATAGTGCCAGATTAAACATCTATAGAAGGTTAGTCATATCCCTGAATGTGAAATGGACCACAGTATCCTGAATAACTAAAATAATAAAATTTAATATGTACCTTTAGTTAATAGGGGCGTAGCCAGGGGTGTTCCAAATGCAGTGCGGATCCACATGTTACTCACCGCGTGAATGAAATGCCATAGCGATCTGCAGGCACGGGCCTTCTGGCCTAATACTACTAGTACCTGTGATTTTGTATCTCTATTTTGTGCCCTATTATAATATGTACATATGGTGCCAGGAAAGCATGTAAATAGTAATAGGGCACAAATAGAGATACGAATCCGCAGCTAGCTACACCCATTGTTTATTACTGTAATCTTAAATATGATGTAAAATGTTAGTACAACTAGTGCATTCAGTCACGTGAATGGACCTTCATTTCTCTACATCTATGCATTAAAAATGCGTCCATATGGAATACGAAATGGGAATGTATTCAGTAAAATTCCCACGACAAGATGCATCGTGTAAAGTAAAAAAATAAAATTAAAATATTTTTAAAAACAAAAACAAGTGGAATGATACTGACAGAGGTATAATGACATTTCCCCCCACACATTAATCAAAATCTCAACATTGAAGGTTGATTCTTGAGTGCATGTGTGTGTGTGCATGTGTTTAAGTGTTGATATAAAGTCAAGACCGCTAGAAAGTGACCGTGACTATCTATATACACATGATAAGTTAGCAATATTTTTTTTTTTAAATGGCAATACATTTGCAATCAATGAAAATACTAAAACGTGTCTAGATGGAAGTAATGACATATTTGTAATAATTGTAGATAATGGGATCGGTGGTCAAAACAAAATGTGTAGTGATACATAACACTGATAAAGTTACAATGTCACTTAGGGGAAAAAAAGCAAGAAAACATTGGAAAAGCACATAGTATAAGTCCCATAGTTGAATTGCATTAATATAAATAGGAATGACAGTTAAACAAAACAAAAACAAGCAAGCAAGCTTCAAATACGATATGGGTGCTTATTTGAATACTGTAACTAATTGCTGTTTAATAAAATATGTTGCATTGCAAAACAAGAACACATGGCTTGTGGTGCTGATGTACCATAAAAACAATGGAAAATAAATCTCATATGATGCTATGACATCATAAGCACTCCTGTAGCTATCTTTTATGGGCACTTACAAGAGGGATATGGTTACATAGTGGATATGAGAGCTTCGAGAAACAATACCATGATTAGTATCCAGGATCTAATCTAAGCCAGGATCTAAACTTGTCCATAGAATATTCACAGTGCATCAACACATTGACCTTAGACTACCATGTCTCATCCATTGATTTGTGGTGGTTTTCAAGCTGATATGATCATGATAGCTGGGTGGAAAATAAACACTATTAAGACTCATTTGTTACAACTCCAGCATGGCAATAGATAATTGTGATGTCAGTGGGAAAAGCCTGGTACCAAGTGGCTGCAGTCCTCGAGCCACTGCATATAAATCAACCCCATGACAAATAAATTAGCGGATTTCCATGGATCCGCAGAAAATTGCCATGCATGTGAACAAAGGAGGATAACTACACTAGATTTACAAATATTGTATCACAGTATTTAAAACTGGTCCACACCATACAGTCGAGACCCAAGAACCCAGATGAGATTCAAACCTGAACCTTCAGCTTTACAGTCTGACATGCTACCACTCAGACTATCCAGAACCTCATACAATATCAACAGTTACATGACCTATTTAAGATACAATCTAATGAAAATCAGATCTTGTTTTGCTCATTACACATTTTTCTCAAACATATCTGAGCATCAGAGCATCAGTTTGGGATCTGATGTTAATAAGATTGTTTCATAACATGTTGAATGAAAAATAAAATATCTTCCAAATAAATACAGATGCATAGATAGTAATTGAGCAAATACAATAAAAAATATATTTAGGAAAATCTCAAATGTATAACAAAACACAAAAGAAGAACTAGACAGACAATCACTAGATTCTCAATTAAATTATACCTCTATTTCAAATACATCCAGCCTGCTATGACATTTCCAGTAAACATATAAATACAGTATAAAGTTAATTAATTTTGGGTGTTTTTTTTTCAATTGAGAAATGACACTGGTGGCAGAGCTTTACGTTTTCATGAAAATAGAACCAGACCACATTAGATTTTAGTTATATTAGTTACCATAGTGATTTCCAGGGTGTACGGGTTTAATAAAGGTGAATTGAAAAAAACATGGTCTATTTAAATGAATAGGAAAATTCTATCACTATATTAAAATACATGAATTACATAAAAGTAATACGAGTACAATCAATAGTATGCCATCGATGCTATTATTTAAAAACATATTATTGACACTTGACCAGATTATTAATACAGATATTCCATTTTAAATGTATTAACTTTTAAATCTATAGGCACATGTACAGCATGAATAAATGGTTTCTGTGTCAGAAAGTCCAATGTACACACGTACCTAATCGATATATCTACCAACACTTTACTGTGAGTGAGTGATTATGGAGTTTAACGTCGCTGCGGGAATCTTTCACCCATTTGCGACGACACATTACTGTTATCATATGAGTAATCATACAGGTGTATAACCAATGAGTGAGTGAGTGATTATGGAGTTTAACGTTGCTGCGGGAATTTTCCACCCATTTGCTACGATTGTATAACCAATGATAACTACGAATAATCATACAGGTGTATAACCAATGATAACTACGAGTAATCATACAGGTGTATAACCAATGATAACTACGAGTAATCATACAGGTGTATAACCAATGATATGTGACAGGTAAATAGCGTCATCATATATTATGCTCAGGTATTTGTACATACATACATGTATATAGTATTTACAAATATAAAATCACGTGACTCACTTTGATGCTCCATGTTGACAGTTTAAAAATGATTGGACACGTTTCCAGGACACTCACAGAACAAGTCTCGACCAGTGCATTTTTTGTCTTCACGACATACTATTGAGATGCTAATAAAATCTATTCACTCACTCACTAGTGAGTGAATTTTTGGTTTAAGTCACAGTGGGAATCTTTCACCCATACGTGACGATCTATTACTACAGTGTTCAATACAGCATCTAGTAGTAGAGGGGGGAAGGAAGATCCACCATAGTGGGGGGGGGGGGGGGTATGTAGTATGTAGGGGAGTAAGAGTGGGTAGCACTTAAACCAGCAGCAGTGATTTCAAGGGACAGTTTTGAAATTTGGATGTTCTTACTACATGGCAGAAAAATATTACTATTTGACTAAGCATTAAATACAACAACCTGAAAACAAAATTGCAATAGCTGAATATGGCACTGTATTATACTTCAGGTTCTTTTAGATAAATTCAAGATTCATGCATTGTAGCAGATTGCAAACATAAAATTCTGAAATACAAGGAAGAATTGCTCTGCAACCAGTTCTATCAACAAACATAAAACTGTGAACTTCATTCAAGAATCAAGTACAACACACTCTATGAATACCACTAAGGGGAATAACTAGAGATCTGATGAGCAGTGCACCCAATGTGATATGAACCTGAATAACACAGGCAGAAGTATTTGCAATTGATTATCATTTCTGGGTCCAATTTTAATGTTCATTTGGTTAATTTTAACACAATTCCAATATAATATATTAACATAATGGCTAGATCTTTAATATTTGATTATTTAGAGAGATCGCTGAGAACTAAATTGCATGAATGCAAACAGTGTTAAAAATAACTGACTTCTCGACCAAGAAAGATATATTTTGTGGGAATGCCTGTGATAATATGGGAATCCTGTGATTGCAGGTCATGTATTGAACACTGGACAATATGTCTGAATTGAATCTTTTTGCATTTGTTAATCATGGATCTGATATGGATTCTGATGGTTTCCCCACCAAATGTAATCCCTGTGGAAGCAATTCAAGAAAATGAATAATTAATTTTAATTTTTAAATTTTTGGAAAAACTGCCTTCACACTTGTATAAGAAACAATAATTAATTTTTCTTTTTCAATTGTCTCCAATTTCTTTGATAAAGACTACTCCAAATGATACATGATCATATACAAGAGCATTATCATTAGTGATCACTGGTGATCACAGTGATCTCAGTGAGGTGGAAGGTGTGATCCAAATTTCAAGGGATCACAAGTGACATTTCCACTCGATAAACAGAACATCCAACTAACAACTAATTTCAAACATTCACTTCCATACTATACAAGGATTGGGAAACGGCAATGTTAGCCAAATATCAATTTTCCTGGGCATTGCACTAATGGATCTGCAATGAAATGGACTTTGAATGGTTTCTTGTGGAGGCAATTTAAAAAAGAAATAATATATATATGCATTTTTTTTTTATAAATTTAGGAAAAACTGCCTTAAAAAATCCATTATCTCAATAATGTAAATTGTCAGAATTTCAATGGTGTCAGAATTTCAATAGTGAAATGTTTTTTCAAAGGGAAAAGAGGACACGGTACATCATGCTTTCCCCAATCCCTAATGTTAATACTACCAATACTATTGCCATCAATATACGACATCCTCATCTTCCTCCGAGTCCGATAACAGTGGTATTTTGGCGTCGTTTGGGGGCGTGAAAAATCGGATGGTGCCCTTTAATCTGGACAGTGGCAGCATCTGCTTGTGTTTGAGATATCTGTGCTGGCGACATGCCGACACCATGAATACTCCCGCCACTGACGCAATGACAATGAGTATCAGTATATCTGGAACGAGAGACAAACACAATTTAATATTTATAGTGTTTATTTATTTTATTATATTTTACTTAAATTTTGTTGTTATTTCTATTTTTTGTTGTTGAATATTCAGTGATTGATCACAACATTCAAAAGCAAAATGGTTTAGATAATTGCAATTTCAATATATCTTGTTATTTTTTTTTCAATTTCATGTGTCTTTTTGCTGTTGTTTTTTAATGTGTTTTGTTGTTGAGAAATAGTATGATAAAAGGGTACACACATGTCCCAAACGTTATGACACTATTATCGTTGCCCTCGCTGGGATGCTTCTTCAGTAAAGGGAGGGTGTGGTTCAGCGAGCCGTTGTTTGGCGCCGGATCCAGTCCCAGAAGATGACACATGAGTGGATAGATATCCACATTGTTCAGTACATCCACACTGGCCCCGGTCTTGAAGGACGGACCCATCGCCATGAAGAACGGATGCATGTCCATTAGAGTGTTGTCCCAGCCATGGTTACCTCCTGAAATAGGAAGAGGAATATCATAATTCTCCTATTCCTTCCAAAAATTATCAATCAAAAAAATATTGTGAATGCTGTATTTCTTCTATTAACTTGAACACCAAATAGTTCGAACATATGAATTAAAGAGGCAAGATCATAAAAGTATTTTTTATATATTTTTTATATATTTATTTTATTTTCCTAAATAATATTACCGGTAATAATTAATTAAAAAAACGTGAGAGAAAAAATCTATCCAAACTGTAAGACACTGTTTCACAAATGCAGTGTTTCCCAACAGTGCTCTGTTCTAAATATAGACTATTCGCGAGGACCTCGGAGAGGACCATCTATGCACTGGTGTCCGAGGCAGTCCAGCACAGGCCTGTGTCGGGTCTGTTTTATGGAACTGTTTAGGTCCTGTATACTGCCCTATCACAGATAAAACCCAAACTGGGAGTGGGGAAATGTCGTTTCTTTCATCATGCACATGTAGATCAAGAGATCAACTACAACAGCTCACGTCAAGCACCGAGAAAGAAAATCACTGCTGTCAATATTATTCTCTGTCAAGGATCAACATCCCAGAGAGACAGTGTAATGTATCGTGAGCTCAGTTGTTGTTCTTACACAGTAATTTAACCAGCTGGTAGATAAAACACTACGAATGTAAATGCAAGCCAGTAAAACATTTAAATTTGGAAATTAACGCTCTGATTGCCGATTTTACTGAAGCTTTCGCCATATTTGCATAATTTAAGTGTTCTGTTATAAAAGGTCCTAGGTATTGTACGTCTCGCAGAGATAATGTCTCACATACTGCTAGCATCACATTTAAAGTCATATGCAGTTCTGGGAATGGACGGTCCTCTGAACTGCATTATTTTAGACTTGTCTCGGTTTATTTGCAACTTATAATTACCACACAGATAACACAGTAATAAGCTGACACACTAACTGTTGAGATCTTCATTTTCAGCAAGTAAAATAATATGATCGGCATACCCTGGTTGTTACTATAAACAGTTTATTAACCAATGCTCACACCATTTCTGGTGGATTTAAGAGTTTAAGATATATAATGTAGCATTGGCCTAACCTATGTAATCGTAAGTATGCTAAATAATTAAATACAAATGTAAAATAACATTTTAATTTATTTCTTTTTATAAAGTGTACTCACTTTTTATAAAGTGTACTCACTTTTTATAAAGTGTACTCATATGAGTACACTGTGTATAGGAAGCTATGCCCAAGTGGACCCATCTCTCTAATAAATGTCCATGAATTTATTTTGCTATCAAATGACAAATTGGGATACAAACAAGAAAACAGACTTTCTGAATTTAAATTAGCCATAAGACAGAAAAAATACTTAAATGTTTCATTTACTGGTAAACTGATATGCCATTGTCAACAGCTTGTTATCAAGGAAATATTTATACATAAACATTGCACAAAAATAGACATAAAACCAGACTGTTTCCTCCACCATTGATATGATGAATACAAACAGATGTTACATAGCATGGTACAACATTGTCAATTATGTGGCTGACATATCTACATATTAATATTTACTGTATAAACTGAATACATACCTCAACATGATCAGCTGATAATTAAATTGATTTACATAATTTACGTAATGAATAGTACCGCTAGGAGACAGAACTTCTGTTTTTTGTCATGAAATGTTATATGATATTATATGACTGTTGACAGGATTGGCAATATGGTTTAAATTGAAACAAGAGATACAGTTACTGTAATCACAGGTAAAAGGAAGAAGTCAGGTTTTGAAACTGTTTCTAAAAAAACCCAACACATTAATGTTTTTATATTCTGGATTTTAGCATAAACAATATTTCTGAAAAGTTTTTTTTAAATGTGTACATAGATAAGTGCGAACATGTAGTTTAACAATGTCTTGGAAATTTTTTAACTATTTGTGATGATTCATACTTTAAAAAAATTAAACCAGTAATTATACTAGTATCATGTTAATTAGTATAAATTATTCACATATGCAATAAGATATTATATTTAAATAAAATACAAATTGTAAAAATTAGTGATACATGAGAGTTTAATACATATTTGTTCACTTGCAGCAGAGGTTTATTTATATAACTTTATCATTATAATTTAATTTTTTTAATTATAGTTAATATTATTGTATAATTATTAATAATAAATAGAGATTATTAACCGAGTGTCTTTAGATATCATCTATCTCTTGCACTTAGGGATAATCTTTGTACAAGATGAGCTTCAACAAGTCTAATACATAGAGATTATCTCTAATGTCAAGCATAAATACTTCTCTTTAAGAAGAAAACATTCAACGCGTGAATCGACATTTCAAAGTTACGTGTAGGAATACATGCAGGTCAGTTAATTGTAAACCGCTGCACTCACTGATAAATACACCAAAGGAAAATAACAACTTTAAAAACAATTGTTTTTGTTTGTTGATAAACTCTCATTTTCATTACAAATTGTGAATATATTACATCTAGTCGATTAGCACATAGTAGTCTCCGATCATACTTGTCATCTTGTTTACTATTTTCATACAATAGCATTTATAAATAGTATTATGATATCACATGAAAATGACATAATGTGAAATTAGCTCCCTAATTTGCATAGTTATTAGTCAGGCAAAGTAGCATGATACACGAAATATCTGTATACTTCCTTGTTCTCATAAACTTACTTGAATTGCATTCTTATTACTGGTTATTTCAAGGTATAATAGTAACATTTTAATATATACTATATTATTTTATATGCACATAATATTTGACAAAATTCAACATATTATTTACAAACAAGTGGCAAAAACAGTGTAAATAATGTCAATATTCAACTTTCTATTAGATGATAATAAATATTATTATTATTATATTTTAAAGTTTAGAACCGCTTTCACTTATATCATGGCATGCCAGTTTAGGGCAGGAGGTAACCAGCAACATCCGTAGCACTGAATGTGGCAGTAAACTGACAGACCAGGGATGCATTGGCCATTGCCATTGTACAGACAGCGCATCCAATCGTTGTTATTTCTATTATTCTCATGATCCTGACATGTCATCCCACAGTCATCACATGGTGTACACTATAAAGTACATTATTAAAAGTGAATTTTTGCGTCAAATATCTCATCATGTTTTTTGTTTGTTTTTTTGTATTGGGGTTTTAAGTATCTCATCATGTAAGAACTTCTCAACTTACGTTCTTTTTTATCTTCTTTAGTAGATCCATTGTGTGATAATTGCCAATGGTCCTCTGGTACGATCAGTATTGGCATAATACGGTCGTTGTGAGAGTAGTGAAATCGTGCTGGAATATTTTCTTTCTTGTACACCTTGAAATGTTTCTCTTTTAACGATGCTTTGGTTAAATTTGAATATATTTCGTCGAGTTTGCCTGAAAGGAAACAATTATATTACTATTAAAAATCATGATGGGTTGGGGGCGGAATGACTGGGGGCATAAGCGACTGGGACAAAAATGACTTGGGGTGCAACATACACAGGGGGTGAAACGACATACATCCGTCAGTTTACGCCTGTATTGCTATTATAGTTATTTCAGTGTGTCACTTTTGCCCCCAAACAAGATGTAAACACAGCAATTGCTGAAATGTAATGAATCCAGTGATGTCTCAATATAACGCAAATGTACTTGGCTCAATTCTGTGCTCTGACATAAGAGAAAATAGATGATGGTAATTTAATTTTGACAAACACATACAAATATAATTAAAGGATTAAACAATTATCTTTGTTTTGTTTTCATCACACATATGCTTCATTACTAAAGATTACTTGCTAAACCCACTTGCTTTCATAGGGATTTAGCAAGTCAATTCTGATGTCATTATTTCATTTTTACAATATTTTTTACACAGATTGTTGACCGGTAAATGCACACAAAACATCAGTACTGTGCTGTGATCACGTACAAATTGTGATGAAGACTTGAAACCAGGAAGAAATACCCTTATTATTTGTATTTCTAGAATTCTTGGGGGCGAAAGATATCAAAAATATTTAGGTGAATAATCATGGCAGTGGTGGATGGGTGGGTGAACATAAGTAGGGTTGAACAAAACAAAGATGGATAGGGAATGATGGACGGGTCTGGTGGTGAAACATCTGCCACCATTCAGCTACTAATTTATATACACATGTGTTTGTTTGTGTATCAAATGTGAGCTTGATTCACCAATTTAATAAAAAGGTATGGAATGATGAAAAACGTGTTTTGTTCTAAAATCCTTGCCCAGGCTTATATTAAATATTATATGTGTACTCACCTTCATTTGGTAAAATATTCCCAATAGGATTATGCGTAAAAATCCTATATGTTGTTGGGTCAATATAATCATCTAAATTTATTATTTTATCTGGAGGCGTACTGGCAAACCCATGATCACTTGTAATGATAAT
>JAUTBT010007686.1:0-25563 GCA_032361225.1 Lepetodrilus schrolli
CCTAAACTGACAAGTCGTGATATAAGTGAAAGAATCTTGAAAGCGACTTAAAACCCCAATAAAAATAAATAAATAAAAAGTGACAAAGGAGAAATAAAATATGAAAATATTGAAAACCAGTGGGACAGGCAGAAAATGTAGCTTGTTGCCCAATATATGTGTGTAGACAAATCAAATGTACATTCAAGTAAAATACATTTGACCATGAAATATGTCAACAAACCGTGATTGTATGCCTTTAAGACTTATTTGAAACTGATCATGCACTCACCTGCAGCTGTAGCAGCAAACACGATGGGCTTGGCATCCACCTCCACCTTGTGGATGGTAACAGCATCATCTGGTGACAGTGGTGCAGCTGTGAGTGCAGGGTTCACTGGCGCCCTCGGAATCTTCTCGGGCCTTCGAGGCTTCTTCGTTCTCGGACTCTTCTTGCCCTGTGAATCTGGTGCCACAGGAAGATCTGTCTGTCTTCTGTGCGATGGCCGTCTCTTCTTCTTCTTTCTGGGAGTCCTTCTGGTGGGTTTGGGAGTTGTGGGATGTCTGACTCTGAGATCTAAAGTCTTGTGTGTGTTGATGTTGGTCTGGGTCATCTTTGTGCCAGAGGATGTTGTTGTGGATCTCACTGTGGGTGTGGGTGAGGAGGAAGAAGAGGTTGAGGTTAAGGTAGTGGTTGTGGTTGAAGACTTGGATGATGTTGATACCTTGGATGATGTTGATGCTTGTATTTTGGTCTGTCTATTCAACAGTGTTGTGGCTTTTGATGCTGTTTTGTCCCCTGTAGCTTCTGAAGATGATGATGGTTGTGACGTAGACATTGAAGTTGTTGTTGCTGGTCTTGATTGATTTGAAGATGGTGACTTCATTGATAATGTATCTTGTAGTGTAGTATGTGCTGGAATGGTTTTGGGTGATGATGGAAGTGGAATTGTGGATGTAAATTTTGGTGATATTTTAGATGTGGATGTTGGTAAGGATTTAGATGTGGAGGTTCGTGAAGTTTCAGATTTGGATGTAGGCGACGGTTTAGATGTGGATGTGGATGGGGATTTGGATGTGGATGTTGGTGAAGATTTGGATGAAGTCATGGATTTGGATGTGTGGGAGTCTCGTGATGTTGATTGAGAACCTTTGGGTGTGGTGGATTGGCCTTGTGATGTGGAATCAGGTAATGGTGAAGTTTTGACATTTCTTCTTGATGACGAGTAAACAGGGACAGTGGATGAATCCTGTGAAAATTCTGGGACAGACGTCGTTGTCGACATTGTTTTCGAAACTGATTCAGTTTCAACATTTTGCACTTCATCCTGCCTTGCTTTGGATGAAGGATGGGGAGATTTCTCAGTGATGAATGATGTGGATGTTGTCGGAATTGACGACTTGACTTTCTTTGTCGGCCTTGATGGAGAGTGTGAGGTAGATGATGCTGTGGAAGACGATGAAGGTTGAGTTGATGAGGATGATGAGGATGTTGGCGATGATGGTGATGGTGAGGAGGTGTTGCCACTGGTTGAGATGAGGATTATTAGACAGAGAGCCCAGTACTTCATGATGTCAGTGTTTGGGAATGGTTGGATCTGTACTGTTTTCAGCAGCCACTAAAGATAGATTCACAAAGGAAATTTACATAAATTACATGGTGTAGGCTGGATTGTAACAATAAAGGCATAGGCTTTACAATTGCAACACTCCTAATCAGTGCTACAGATGTTGCGGCTTTCATCCTGCCCTAAACTGACAAGCTGTGATACAATTGTGAAAGAATCTTGAAAGCGGCTCTAAACCCCAATTAAATGGATGTTGGTCGTTATTGTATGTTCTTAAGTAATATGAAGAACAATCTTTGCAAGAATCAACTCTTTCATGCATCAAGCTATGCATAAAACCATCATTTTGTGTGATTGTTCTTTGTACACATGTATGCAATTACTAAAGGTGACATCATATGTTAAACATGTACTTCTCATGAACTCTGCCTCAACTGCCATGCATATCAACAAATGTAAACATTAACCAACTAGGAATGTAGCTGGTTCATTGATGAATCATTTTGGAGATATAATGATTAATACTATATATAATTTAACTACAGATGGAATTCAATGCTTTATTATTTATAGGAATTCAAGTTCCAAGCATACAATGATTATTTGTTTCCAGACATATTACAAGATTGTAATCCAGTCCAATTATTGCTATTGAACAATGAAGATAAAATTAGTATGAAACTTATAGGAGAGGAAAATGTGTAAACTAAATTGAATAAATGAAGCTTTAAAATAATTCTCTATGTAAATATTATATTCAATGTTTAGGCCATCCTTGTTTGATTCCCTGGTTTATGGATCCACTGACCTGATTTTTTTTCCAATTTGCAAATTATAATAATAAATAATGAAGGGAAATGTCGTATAAACCATCATTGAACATGAACAAAGACTGGCAGCCAATGGTGAAGTTGAAACAAATTTGATTACTTGCTGGTAAATATGTAAAATAAGAGTCTAAATTATGACAATTACTGCTATTGACAAGCAATCAAATGTAAACAACTTATTTGTACTGGTGTACTGACAATTATTTTGATCAATTAATTTATTTTCTTTCAACCGACCATTCATAATCTCCAATTATTTTTATTTGTATATTGGACCCAAAATATCAAATTATATTTATTTATATTTTCGACCGCCCGAGCCAAAATAATCACAGAAAAATCCGTAAACCAAGGAATAATATAAGTATGGCCTTATTAATAACTTGGTAAAACTGATTTTGTTTTTATAATAAGTTAATAATATTGCCACGAGAGTTAATTATTTACTACTATCAGGCCCAGAGATTATGAAATATTTTTTAGTATGATTTCATGCTCCTCAAAGGTTTGTTTCAGAAATCCCCATATTAACTTTGAGCTTGAACATGAAATCGTACTCAAAACGTTACATCGGGCCCAGTTTTTAGTACAACAAAATAAATAACAAAACAAAACAAAAAATGAATTAATCTACCACCTACCTATAACTCCATAGTTCCAGTGTTTGGTGTTACTGGTTTCTCCTGGCAGGTGCTCACCAAACTGGGTTCCGTCCACAACTGTCCCGTGTGGGAACTCTCGGTGTCGCTCAGAGACATTTATAGCTGTAAACAGCGCAGCTTTATCCCCTGTGACATCAGCAAACAATAGACACTCACAAAACCTGTCTCGCCTTGGCTGCAAAGGCTTGTGCAAATTTTCGTAGCATTCTCAATCCAACATTAGGGGCGATGCATCAACAAATCATATCACGTTGTACATTCATCGTAAACAGGGTTGGAGATACCAAGCATAGGTGTCCGATTGATTGCCGCTGGTTTCTGGTGTGAAATATGTTGGGGTTGTTTTTCTCACTGTTGACTCGCAGACATTTTAGGTCAAGGTGTGACCCTAGAACAAGTTTGATGAATTTTGACGCACTGTAGAGATCTCCATGATTACATGTTTAGAATTGTACTTTTTCGTTTTCTATTCGGTCAGACTTTCATGATTGTTTTACTGATCTCAGCTGCTGGCAATATGGCAATTTCCAGACTGAAAAATAGAAAATGATATTTTTAAAATCTAAAGTAATAATTTGATTAAAGAGCATAATACAATCTATTGTTAACATTCTAATCTATGACAGCCTTTCCAGTTGACTCCATGATATGAATACATACATTTGGTTTTCTCCCTGATGTTAATTTTTGTGTGCGGGTGAAATTAAGCACTAATTTAATCTGATGCTAATTTGCTGGAGAATGCCCGTTTTTTTTGTCACCCCCTATGAAAAAGGTTTTGATCTGGACTTAGTATTACTTGTACATCCAATTTCACAATAACAGCATCTGTCAATGAAATGTTAATATTTATCATTGAAAGGGGTATAGTTGGTAAATGGAATATTCAGAATAATTATATATTTCCTATAGATAAATCTATTGTTTTAATTTAATTGTAAGCTATTTACCTTTAGAATTACAGTAATACTAATACTAATCTACTTTACTAATTTCACTAAACACTGAAATAGAAAAAAAATGTATATTAATATATATAATGCTTAATTTATTTATAAAATTAACAGAAATAAACAAAGAATTTACTTTCATGATTTAAAAAAATTACCAAGAGGTCTCTTGCTAAATTGAAAATATTTTATTAATAACAAGCGATATTATTTTCTCCACTACAGAAAACTTGTATCTGTGTATATAGGAATCCCCAACTAGGTTTTATATGTCAAGGTCACTCGATAGGAAAATGTAACTCCCAAGCTGATAATATTTATCTTATTGATCGACTGACGTCAAGAAATATTTCAATTCTGAACCTTATCACTCAAGTTTTCATCATGACGATGGATGTTAAAATCTCACTATCTGACTATGGGGACCTTTAGTTTATATTTTTTCTCAATAAATTTATCTTGCCACAATTGCATCAAAATCAATTATGATTTTACCTGTTCGTTACAAGTATTTTGAAGATTTTACTCAGTCAACTTAGTGTTATTGTTGTCTATGAAAAAGTAGTCCATTTATAAGTGTATGACCATCCTGATGAATGCGTGAAGTGCTAAACGCTACATTATTATTACCCCGATCGATGCATTAATATACACTAATTTCACCTTCTCAACTCCCTGGACATTATTTAGTAGCCATAAACACAATTATATGTATGCTATTTCTTTATCTCCGATTTAGTCTAAAATGATTGGCGATGTCTGATTGATTTTGTTTTCCCCCCAGTTGGCATTGAGCGCGGCTTCTCCGGTGTTTCGCGGCCATTTGTCGGACATTGACACACGCTGGACGGTCATCGCGCAGGCAGTGGACGACCGGACCAAGGAGGAACGTGGCTTGGAGGTATACTCTTAACCAGTGTCCACCTTGAAGGCAGACAGTCCCCAAACTCTCATTACAACCTTTTACGCAAAATTCCTGCTGTTGGCTGTAACAAGTAAATCTGACCAGTGTTCACTACTCAGACATGGCAATTTTCCGTGGATCCGCGGAAATACACTGAATTATTTGTCCAGGGGTCAATGTATTTGCACTGGACATGGCTTGGGGGATGGTTTTGCACTAAAATGACAATTGCCTGTTACCACACCTGACTACTAGCACCAGTGTCCACTACTAATACAAGGATGTCAATCTTAACCCTCTGCATGCTGGAGGCAACCAGAAGTGTCCTAAAGAGCAGTGTCTGTCTAATCCAGCAGGGAGAGGGTTAATGGTTGTCTCTCATTAACCCCTAAACTGTCCATACTACCTCCTGCACAAAAACATTTCCCTGTTTTCTGTAATTTTTTCTTTTCCTATATGGCTGAAACCTAGATTGATCAAGATTTTTAAAAAAAGGCTATCATTGGCTAATAGGCTGCAGCAATGGTCATCAGGACAACCAATCAAATGCGCTATATTAGATCTTGTGTAAATGAAGCATGATCATACACACATATTGAATCTTTAAATGTATGTTAAAAAAATATGTATAAAGCATGAACTACTATATTATATCCATTTATTTACTATATTGTTTTGTTTTTCACTACAATTTAAACACAGAATCTGAAATTCCCCCCCCCCCCAATTTTTTATATTGATTTGTGTGACAGCATTAAAAGACAAATATTGAAAAGTTGACGCAGGCCTTTCTGCCAAGAATTGATTTTGTTATTCTCATCTATGTGTTTTACATCATACTGACACATGTTGTTATAACATTGGTTGAATATGGATCTCACTGTTACCTTTGACCCTGTAACATGAAAACACGAAATTTCACCAGAAAAATATTTTTCAATCACCATCAGATTTCTTGGACATACATTTCCAGCATGGAGTTGGCACATTATGTATTTATTTAGTGATTTATTTAGTGATTTAGTGATTTATTTAGTGATTTATTTAGTTATTCAGTACTACTAGTATTCATTATCATTATTATTATTATTATTATCATTATTATTATTATTATTTTTATTAATTTACAATGTATTCAATTTTATGTATTCCTGTGTTTGAATTTCAGCCCCTGAAAGAGAACAAGTTTCTCATCAACAAATCCCGCTATGACTCCATTGACAGCTACTTATCATGTGGCAGCCAGTGCTACAGTGACCTTGACCTTGTGTATGACCAGGATTCTTACCAGGAGCTTCGTGATGCAGGTCAGCTGATTGGTTGCTTTTTTTTCATTTTGCTCGACCAGCGGTTAACTGTATAAGTATTATAAACTTAATATATAGCATGTCAATTTTCTTGCAGTGTGAGGAGTTTGATTTACCAAGATGTCATAAAGTGTGGATTGCAGGACATGTTTTTCTTAATACTACTCATATTGTTAAAATAATGTTTTTAGTATGTAGTGTAAATTATTATTTTTTTCTGACCTAATAGTTTAGCAATCGACCAACCGACTATGTTTTGGTTGTTGACACAATAGTTTTTGTTTAGTTATTGAGCATGTCAAGATATGAGAATGGCTAGTGTTGTTATATGAGAATGGCTAGTGTTGTTATTATATGAGAATGGCTAGTGTTGTTATTATATATAAGAATGGCTAGTGTTGTTATATGAGAATGGCTAGTGTTATTATATGAGAATGGCTAGTGTTGTTATTATATGAGAATGGCTTGTGTTATTATATGAGAATGGCTAGTGTTGTTATATGAGAATGGCTAGTGTTGTTATTATATGAGAATGGCTAGTGTTGTTATATGAGAATGGCTAGTGTTGTTATTATATGAGAATAGCTAGTGTTATTATATGAGAATGGCTAGTGTTGTTATTATATGAGAATGGCTTGTGTTGTTATTATATCAGAATGGCTTGTGTGTTATTATATCAGAATGGCTAGTGTTGTTATATGAGAATGGCTAGTGTTGTTATTATATGTATCTTCAGCAGATGGTTATCGTTTTCTTTTTCTTAAACTGGGGTTTAGAGCCGCTTGCACGATTCTTTCACTTATATCACGGCTTGTCAGTTTAGGGCAGGAGGAAACCCGCAACATCTGTAGCGTTGAAGACCAAGGATGCATGACTGCATTGCCATGATACAGACAGCGCATACTATTAATATTACGTCAGAAAGAGATGGTTATTAGATGGTATCTGTGCAGGTGTGGATCAGCTGCTGTCACGCCACCTGGCCCATTTGTTCATCCGCGACCCCATCTCCATGTTCAGCGAGAAGATTCATCAAAATGACGATGAAGACACCGACCACTTTGAGGTGGGACGCCACTCCTTGCTCAAACAATCATGCACTCATTCACACTCATATGCATGTCAGAAAAATATTTCTGTCGCTTTAGGTATGATTTAGACCCATCATACTTGTTGGAATTATTGGATAAATTACCAAATATAAAGAAATACTGTAATACATTTTATTAAATAGGTTTTACATCCATGAAAATTGTCACGATTTGGACATATTGAAAGGGGGAAAGATTTGCTCATGATTTCTTAATTTCATGATGATTATTTGAATAATACACATTACTGTATCGGTGAAGGTCCTGATTATGAAACCTTTGGAGTACGATTTCATGCTAAAGCTCCAATTTTATGTTGGGATTTGCGAACAAAACTTGAGTTGAGCATGAAATTGTACTCAATATTTTTTTTCATAATTTCATGGCCAGATGATTATTTCATAGTTTAAAATTTTAAATGTGACCCTGTATAGGAGCGACCATTTAGTAAGATCTTGTGTATTTCCCAGTCAGTAATCTGTCTTGTCATGAAGACACACCATTTCATCACACGTCTAATATAAGATAATATAGAGATTGCAATAGTTTATTGTTAATATTTTTTTATGCTTGGATACAGTTCGAGGCATTGACCAGTTTATGCAATCTTTTTACAGAACATCCAGTCGACCAACTGGCAAACAATGCGGTTCAAGCCGCCACCCCCGGGTTCCAACATCGGCTGGAGAGTGGAGTTCCGTCCCATGGAGGTATGTTACACTGACACAGGGTTCAGGCAAGGGAGGTAATGCTGCGTTCATTAGACATTGTGAATATTGTATTTCCCAGTTCATAAGTTGTGAAGAGCGTTCATTTGGCGAAATATCCCGTGAACACAACTTGTGAACTGCCGTACAAATGCTGCGTTCATTTGGTGCTTGTGAATATCGTGAATTCACCTGTTCCAATCAGTGAACACGCGTCACCAAAAGGAGAGCGTTCAGGTGAAAAATAGATAAGATGGGTGAAATGCATTTTTCGCGCTGAGAGTAAAAGGGATCATCTCAAAATGATTAAATTTCAGTCAACAATTCATATTAATGTATTTATGTGATAAATACATGTTAATACAGTAGTATATCATTTCCTAAGTTGCAATTTAGTTGATATTCAAGAATGTAGTGTAGCTATCATGTAGTGGTGAGTTGTTGACTGAAATTTCTTCTTTTGAGATGATCCCTTTTACTCTGCACAGAAAACGCATTTTGCCCATATTATTTATTTTTTCACCATTTGGTGAAGACATGTTGACAAGCTGGAACAGGTGAATTCACGATGTTCACGAGCACCAAATGAACGCAGCATAACTACACTGCAATATTGGTTGGTTTCTGAGGCAATATGATGTGATAAGTTTTGTGAGAAAATTGCTATTTACCATAATTTTTGTTACTGGTGGAATTTTTCCCGTCTAGAATATGGCAGCATGGGTTGTGTAACAAAATTAACCAGACTAATAATGCAGTTTATGTGTTTTGAATTATGTGATGTATACACATTAAGTAGTCTATTATTATTATTATTATTACTATTATTAATGATATTATTATTATGGTTATTATTATTATTATTATTATTATTATTATTATTATTAATATTATTATTATCCTCCACTCCAGGTGCAGTTAACAGACTTTGAGAATGCGGCATATGTCGTCTTCATCGTCCTTCTGACCAGGGTCATCCTGACTTTCAAGCTGAACTTCCTCATCCCCATCTCCAAGGTAACGACCTCTTGCATGTGTATTACAACAATGGACATGTGCAAATTTGTTCTCCTTTTCCTCGACTGTATGTGTATTGTTTATTGTGACCAGTGGTTGAAAATGATGTATGATGATGTTTTTTTATGCTCTGAAATGTAAAATTGCATTGATTTTCCTTATAAATGTTCGTCACGCATAGGTAAAAGAATCTTGCAGTGGCGAGAAACAAATGACTAACTCGCTCTATACATGCTGTTCAACAAGTAGGAATTCTATAAAAAAATCCAAGATGTAGAATATTTTGGTTTCGAATTTGTTTGAAAATAAGAGCAGGGAATGAACTTTAAAAAAATGTATTTGAAATGTTATAAAAATAGAATAGGGAATGGAATTTTAAAAATACATTTTAAAATTAAAATACACAAATATGTACTTAAAATATTAGCAGGTATGTAGTTAAATTGAGGTAATTGTAAAGCAGTTCTTAGATTACCACTAGAAAACAAACTCTCAGGGAGAAATATACACAAAATCCATGAAACGTGACATATTCATTGACATGGATGACAGTTTTAATTTTGGCTGCAGGTGGATGACAATATGAAGACTGCTTACAAGAAGGATGCTGTCCGACAGGGCAAGTTCTACTTCAGGAAAGATGTCATTACAGGTCATTAATTAACTGGCATTTTTTGTGTTGACAGCATTCTCTAAAAAATTGCATAAAATCATGATTAATCCTCTGAGTGTGTTGACTTATTTCTCGCAAAAATTATGTTAAATCATGATTTTATTTGTGTTGACCGATTTCTTGCAAAAACCATAAAAAAATTGGTGTTGACAGAAAATGATGTAAAACCATTATTTTATTTGTGGTTACAGAATATTTTTTGGGGGTGTTGTCTGATTTCTCGCGAAAATTACATAAAACATTGATTTTATTTGTGTTGACAAATTTCTCGCAAAAGTTAAGTAAAAATATTTTTGGGTATACATGTGGAGAGATTATGTAATTATGTAAAACCATAAAAGTATTGGTGTTGACAAATTTCTCATGAAAATTATGTAAAAACATGATTTATTTCTGTTGACATATTTCTTGCAAAAATTAAGTAAAATCATGTTGCTATTTGTATTTTTTTGCGATACTTACATAAAGCTATTAATTTTTTATTGTGTTGACAGACTTCTCGCCGCCTGAGGCTGCCGAGTGTTGCAGTGCTAGCTGTGATAAGAACAAATGTCAAGGAATTAAGGACGAGTACAGACTTATGGACATCAACGAAATCATAAATGGAAAGGTAAGGGACGATGTGAATACATACATGTATGTCGGACCATTCAAGTAAACATGAATGATGCGAGAAGGCAAATTTAAAGAACCTCTATCCCAGGTGGTCTTGCCATGAGATTAATATCTACACGCTGTAATACTTAATTCTATTCCCCCTGTGATGTAAAACAATAATTCACTCACCACTCACTACACGCTATAACATAATACTTTAACTATCTATTAGCTGAATTTGCAATAATTTATTGTAGGTTGTCGTGTTTCCGAACATATTTTCATCTTTCCTTTCATGCTCTACCAAAAGCGGTATACTCCGATGTGTTTTTGTTTGTACATGTTGTAAAGGAGTGTGTGTATTGAGTGTACTGTGTTAGGTCACCATGCTTTCCTTTCACGGGCCAATCCACGAGGGGCGGGTGGTAACGCAATGGTAGAACAGTTGGACTTCGGAGCCAAAGGTTCCAGGTACAAATCCCGCCCAGGGGGACCCGGCATCAATGTTCGCGAAAGTTACATTTCTGACGCGATATTGATAGGATGCGATGTCTGTAGAGTGGCAATGCAGTTATCATCCTTGGTCTTGTCAGTACCAGCCGATGCTCGCAGGTTTACTGCAACATTCAGTTGTCGGTTGTGATAGAAGTAGGAAAACTTTAAAAATCCTAAATTTCCATTTGTCCTTTGGAATCCTTAGAGCTTTGGGATGTTTGTGTGTACACAGTCTACAGAAGCCAGTGCCCATTTGTATTGCTTTATAGGTTACTGTGATGCTGATGTTGTGACATTGTTTGCAGGGTGAGTTTGTGGGACTGCTGGCCCTCATGAACAAGTACATAGACAGCATGGAGACAGACGTGGACACGCGATGCACCGTCCTGCAGTACCTCAAGCTCATCTCCAAGAGGGCATCAGGTACACATCCATGCAATAAGCCAGCTGGGGCGGGTGGTAGCGCAATGGTAGAACGTTTGAATTTTAAAGCTAAAGGCCCTGGGTTCAAATCACATCCCGGGAGCCCGGCATCAGTGTTTGCGAAAGTTACCTTTCCGACGCAATCATGATAGAATGCACTGTCTGAACCGTGGCAATTCAGTTACCATCCTTGGTCTGTCAGTACTAGGAGATGCTCACAGGTTTACTACAACATTCGGCTCAATGTTATTAGAAAATTGCAGAAAGTGAATCAAGATTTAATTTTGTATTTCAATCAGGCATGTTACTGATTAAGAAATATGATAGATCACCGTAGACAGCGTTGTTGGAGAATAGTGGAAAATTATTTTAAATGATTAAAAAATATTATGTTAAATTTCAATTGGACATTTTACTGATCAGAACACATGGGAGATCACCTGATTTGAAAATAGCAGAAAGTAAATTTTAATTGTATTTTAATTAAGCATTTTGCCGATTATGAAATATGATTTTTCGCCATGTATTAGTAGACATTGTTAGAGAATAGTGGAAAATGATTCAAAATTATTATTTTAAATTTCAATTGGACATTTAGCAGAAAGTAAATCAAGATTTTATATTATAATTGAAATTAGATTTCAATCAGGCATTTTGTTGATTATGAAATGATACAATAATTTACCTTCTCTAGAAGTTCAGACAATTTTGTTGTTCCTCCAGGTGAGCTGATGACTACCGCTCGGTGGATCCGTGAGTTTGTCGGCAATCACCCGGACTACAAGCACGATTCCGTTGTATCAGACAGCATCGCCTACGACCTCCTGACAAAAAGTGCTGCATTCTCTCGGGAGAGCACCGACGAACCGGACCTGCTTTTCTCGTACTCCACAAAGTCCGCCGACTCCATTCCGCAAGCCATGTCCAAAGCACATCAATACTACAATGAGAAGAGCCAAGCCAAGTAGAGTGATGTCCCTTCTTCTCGATGTCTCTCGGTGCTGAAATGGTGTTCATGATTATTTTTTTTAAAGATGCGCATGTCGTGCAATCTGTTGACGTTTTTATGTTAAGTTTTATATTTTTAGCTTAATTGACAATATCGAGGCATTACTGGTTGTTTTGTGAGTGTTAAAATTACATGGAATTTATTGTATAATAATATAGACCTAACAGTATCATGCTTGATATTTTGGAGATACTAGAAATTTACCAATTACATGTAGACTCGCTGCATTTTCAAACAAATTAAATTGTAAAGGAAAAAATCAGGAAAAATTGCATCAGGGAAGACTTGGATTTTAGTACAATATATAAAATATCGTAGATGTAATATTTACTGCACTCTAGAATGGGATATTTCTCACAGATGTTTTGTAGTCCCACATAGCTTGTCTAGATCTATTAAATAACATTAACATTGAATCTTTAAAGGCATACAATCACATTAATTTGCAATATCAAAATGAATAAACACATTTATATATTCAAAATAATTTCAACCAGCTACTTAATTTTTATATTCCATTGAAACATATGAATGTATGCCTTTAAGATGCTTAGTATTTTGGGGGTTGCCATGTTTATTTTTAATTATTATAATATTAGACAAGAATTTTGATTGTTCTTAAATTATGCTTGGATTCCTGAATCGTTTATGCTTTCAGATTGCTATGTGATTAAATTACAAAATAATGTTTTTGTAGCTATTTGTAGCTGTCTGGCTTGAGTCAAGTACACGTAGATGCCTGTTGCTGAAATTTGAAAAATGTGTCCAGCTTATTTTCTTGTTATGATGGTTGTTTAAAAAAATAGTTTGTTATTTACTTATACTGTTGTCCATTTATTTAACAACAAAAACGAAAAAAACCTGAATCCCAGAGAAACTTATTTTGCATTTTGCATTTCACTGATATTCACTGACGTTCTAGTTCAGCTAATTACTATCATACTGTGATTGTTTTGCTTATTAATGATATATAATTTGTCTAAATCCTAGTCTGTTCATCGGTTGGATGGGATGGGGGTGTGGGGTGTGGCTCCATTTATTGTCATCAATTTTCTATGGATCTAGAAATCGCAGTCATCTTCTAAAATTCTCAGGAATCAGTTATATGAATGTGTAAGTTATCCAAAGATGAATAATAACACTACTACTACTACTACTACTACTACTACTACTACTACTACTACTACTACTAATACTACTAATACTAATACTAATAATAATAATAACAATCCTAGATTTGGTAGACTGTAAACATCTGAATAATTTACTGAGAAAAGAATCTGTAAAAGTCTTTAAAATTTTACCTATATAAACTCATGTCCATTTTAGAATTGCATAAATAATTTGGCACTGTGCCAGTGTTCATTGCGTGGCATAATATTGCATTGTCACATAGTAATGTATCGAGAGAAACAGATCTGTATCGTGGGTTGTGTGTGCAGTGAAAAATTTGGTGTGAGCATTCAGAGGTGTAAACAAAGTGAAATGACAGTTCCCCACGTATATACTAGTATTTAATATATGAACCAAATCACGCAAATTATGTGTAAACGGTATACAGATAAGCACGTACATGTATCCACAATTGTCTGAATACTATCTATCATGATTTTTATATCTTTTTGTATAAAATTGTTATTACATATTGCAGGTTCTAGGGCATTAAATTAAAATGAATGACATGGTGTTATTTGATATTTCATGTTCGTCATTTCAATTTCATCAAGCTTTCATTCTCTATTGATTTCAAATTTTCTTACATTAATGTTAAAAAATATATATCTAGAAATATATCTACTAATAAATATACAGTGAATCCGGCAATCTGATTGGTCAACGTGATCCCAAAACATTGCATTCATACTTCGATGAAGTAAATTTTCTCAGCCCACTCCCACAAATGATCTACTTTTGAAATGACAAACTTGTACTAAAAAATCAAGATAACTGCACAAAGTTCAGCGTTAACAGGACACGAATCTAGTCAATAACTGTGACGTAGTTCTACTGTGACATAAATGATGACGTAGCTTCCTCTATGACGTGATGACATCAGGGCCAAGTGACGCAACTGCTTCCGAGCTCATTTCAATAAAATTATTGTATTTTTCACGAATGTGTCGAGGATTCTTTCTATAATGACTGACTGCCATTTATTTTACCTTCATTGAGGTATCAGTACAGTTACAGTGAATCTTGGAAATCTCAAGTACTCACATTACTAAAAGTATTATATTCATATGAACAAAAAAGATGTTTACCCACTCCCTCTTGATTGACAGGTGACTGGTCGTGATGCATCACCGACCGTTTGTTGAAAATATTGCTCAGCTGTAAAAAATATCAATTACAATTGATCCACCTTGTTAGACCTCTAAATCCATTAAATCTTCACCAATATTTGCTGAGCAATTTATTTATAAGGATTGACTAATATTTTTATGTTCATCGAGGTATGAACAGAAAAACCGATGTGCAAACTTTTGTATGAACTGCTTCGTGGATTCTTGTCTGTGTCACACCCTGTTCTCACCAAAATACTCCTATTCAAAATATCCCCCTAGATCAGATAAGCAAGTCTAGATTACTGGAGAACAGGGTAAAAAAGAATTTCAGGGGCTCCTTTCATATAAATATAATACCAATCAATATAAGTAATATATTATTGATTTACTTTAACCCTCTGAGGCTATGGATAGTCTACATGAATTAATATGAATGTAAACTGAGATGTATTTGTTGAATATTTCATATATTCTCATTTGATAATTACTGTAATTTGAACAATTCTTCCAACATTTCACAACTGTTGTAATTTGACATGCTAGCGTATTTCCTGCCATTTAAAATTGTTGCATATCGTCTATGTATGTACATTACATGGGCATAGCTATTGATTAATAATGTGTACTCGGAACAATTTTCATAGGTTATAGTGACACCAAATTCATTTTGTTTAAATGTAAAGTAATGATGATCTTACACCACGTACAGTGATTTCCTTCCAAATGATCTGTTATCGATAAATCAGCTCATTTTTCCGGGCAGTCAACTGGTTAGCTGTTGTGTATGACTGTCTCTCAACAGTTGACCATGGACAGCTACTCTTCTAACCACATGGACAGATATTAAAACAATGGGTTTGTGTGGCTTGTCATTCCTGATAGCGCAGATTTTACAAATATAGCTATATGTATTTCATATGAGCATTAATAATAATAATGGGCATAGGTAAATTCACCCATGTGTACAGTACTTTTAAGCTCTATCACAAACTGGCTGTTTCAAGTTGATTTCTTTTTGAAATATTATTTTTTTGAATTGGAGTTTAGAGTCGCTTTAAAGATTCTCTCACTTATATCACTACTTGTCAGTTTAGGGCAGGTGCAAACCCGCAACATCTGTAGGGCTGAATGCTGCAGTAAACCTGCGAGCACCTTCAAATTGATTAAAGAGAGGTAATGTATAGGAATTTTATGGCTGTTTCAAATTGATTAAAAAGAGGTAATGTATAGGGATTTTATGGCTATTGTAGATTTATGTGTAGTCTAGTATATTTTTTTATGGAGATGTTACTGGATATAACAAAGAATCAAGACGAATAGTGCTCTCACAATACAGTTAGTAATCTCGTTTTGAAATTTACCTTCTGCTAAGATAACCAGTGACGAATTGTGCTCTATGAGCATTTGAGATGGGGATAATTAGCCACTAAGCAATGCCTAGAAGTGTTAAATTAATTTGATTTCAAATTACAGCTGTTATTTTAAGAAAAGCTATGATCTTTTCCATTCGTTTTGGTAAACTGATTGCCACAGTGCAGTGGAGTGGTTGGAGTGGAGTGATGATGAAAATTTGACGTTTTGAGTTTAAATCATGTTAATGGAGACACATCTTTTCAGCACATGAAACAAATTTTACAATCAGGAAACCTTTCAGATGCAGAATTCGTAAATAGTATGGTAGTGTAAACCTATCCTTGGTTTGTGTCCACGAAATGTCTGGGTCTTACAATAGTTATTGCAGAGAAACAGATTATTGTGATGTCACTGAAATACAGTGAAAAGTGGCTTAGTTGCAACCCAGTGACTCAATTAATCACAATTCACTATGCAAGTATCAATACCTTTTACAGAAAAAATATTAATATGAATAAGACAACCAAGTGTTCTATGTACCAGTTTGTTATCATTATATATATTATTTTCTATTGATGTCTGCGCAAGTAAAATAATATTCTTAGTTGATGGAAAATACAATCTAAAAATGTTGAATGCAATTTGGTGATAACGTACGAGTGATACACCTGGTAATCATATATTTTATCCATGATCATTCCCAAATTTGAATTTGTGATTTTTGAGATACTGTCTAATTGATGTGTTCAGTGTTTTGAATACATGATGTTAAATTATGTAATAAAAGGTGTTGCTGTGTAGATTGGTAAATTTCCCAAACCGATTTCAAGCCTCGTTATTTTATAATAACATAATAATTGTAGTGCTGTAATCACTTTGGGAAACTGCCCCATATTCTTTATGTTTTCCATATTATGTCACTGCACTCGTATGTGCTGTAATGACGATAGAATGTACCGAAGTTATTGGTAATGTATGATGTATCTGCATATATCTTTGATAGTAAATCGCTTTGTTACCGTTTTCTTCGTATGAGTTATGCTGTGGGACTGGATACCGGGCCTTTAAATCTACGGAGAACTTGCGAGACCAAGTAATAAATAACGTAAACAAAATTGTATATATTATGTACACAATTATGTCACCAAAGCCAGGGAAGGAATGCAATAAAGGCATCTCGTGTAACATACAAAGTACAATTTCACGCTGTAATAATTTACCCGTGTGCTTTTCGCCGTCTTACCGGTGGGAAGTGTGTCAGCGAATGCCACGTTGATTGGCTCCGCCATGAAGCTCAACGGGAAAGAGACCAACACTTGTTTATGGTACAGAATGTGTGAAAGCACAGTTATAGCGCTGGAAAATCTACATTAAATACCCATAGCTGCTCCCCTCAGCATGCCATTTGCAATGCAATTGGTAATATTTTATCTACAAACATATCATCAGTCATAACTTGATCATGGCTAATATCAACTTTTGTTACTTTTGCAGAACATCTATGAATAACGGTCTCTTAAACGCGCATGATATCCCTTGAATATGCAGTATATTGTGTACTACTTTGGGGCGGGTGGCAGCGCAATGGTAGAACGTTGGACTTCGGAGCCAAAGGTTCCAGGTTCAAATACCTTTCTGACGCGATATGGATATGATACGCTGCCTGTACATGGCAATGCAAATGTATCATCCTTAGTCTGTCAGTACCAGCCGGTGCTGGCAGGTTATCTGCAACAGCGCTACGGACAAATGCAAGCCGTGATAAAAACCACAATTAAAAAAACCATGTACTACATTGGTGATATGCTTGCAAGCTTATCAGCGGAACTTCACTACACACTTTCCGTAAATAGCGGAAGTGTTGGAGTGTTATCGGTGTTTGTCAGGCTTGATCACTTATATTATCACACAATAATATTGCGACTATTGTTCACGAATTCATTAAAAGTGGGATATTTGGCTAATATATAGGTCCTAAATGTAGGCTACTAATAGGTGACATACATAACGTAAATGGAATCACACACACACACACACACACACACACACACACACACACACACACACACTTTAATATATATAATTTAAAATTGAGTAATAATAGTGTGTACATTATTTTATATTGCGCCAAACCCATGCTCACAGCGATACATGTCTAAATATAAGTCTACCTAATTAGGCTGCACCTTCTATTTATTACGGTATTAAAATTTAAACAGCCTAGCTGCCATATACATATATAATACTAGGAATCCAATCCATTACAGTAAAACATGCATAAACGCAGCCTAAATGTTGACTCATAATGGCCACGGTTGGATTTAATTTAGTCACGAAGGTCAGAGGTCGATACACATTGCCCATAGCAACAGAAAAACAGTATGCACGCCTTCTACGCGATCAGACAAGTTTACTATGTAAACGGAGAGAGGTCACAGCGAAACATTCCACTGCTAATAACTTGACTGTGCATTTAAGGTAATTATTGCAGTTCTGACACTTTTTAGTATTTATTATTATTGATGTCACATGTAAACATTTGTGTCATAAATATGTGTAGGCTTACATACAGAAATGGTTATTCATACCTACCATGTTTACATTGAGAGTGTTTATATTTAATTTATTATGCACTGCGTATGTATGTAGAACAATTCCTGAATGGTTGTTTACTGTAGATGCTCTCTATAAGGCATGTTGTACAACGCAGATATGACTCGGAAATAATGAAAGCACGTCCCTCATTCTTCATACATGCTCTTTATGACAGCATGGACGCGAGAACACAATATTACATTGATAAGGGAAGTAACTCTGTTAGTAATATTGATTCATGACTGCATTCATATGTATGCCTAATTATATCATAGCTCTTAATTTCGTTCTATTTAATTAAAACAACTGATATATTTACTAATAATTTTCTATGATGGAACTAAAAGGAAACTATGTTTCAAAAGGGATGCATTTATAAAATGTTAATTATTAGGCCTTCTATGTAGTAGGCCGATACACATTGACAACGACGAGCATATATAAATATGTTGTCAACATGTTTCTGAGTTGGTAGGCTATGTTTGTTATTGATTCCAATGTAAGTTTTCTTGGGATATAATTGCATTTGTAAAATATCTTAATTCCATGCAGGAAAAATATGCAAAGGCCTTTTTGGAACGCCGACAGCAATCACCTGATTGTCAATAGGCAAACATAAACAATAGTACAGGTGAACCATTAAAAAGGATTTATCGCAGATAAATAATTGTGTTACTAGTACTTCTTCCTTTCGTCGACGGCTTGGTACGTATTAGTCCGCTAACATGGCTTTATGTTACATCGTAATATATTGCTAAATAATAATCCTCTTTGCAGAATCTAGTGGGCTAATTACTAAAATTCAATATCCACATTGCCATGACTACTAAGTATTGAAAGCGGCTTTATACCCTATAAAAACAAAACAAAACAAACGTTTAATTTTGTCTAATATTTACACTTGTTAGGTTTTTGCCTCCCCCTCTCTCTTCTTCCCTTCTCTCTCTCGTCCCCCCTCTCTCTCTCTCTTAAAACCGGACGCAATTTAAGAAGTATACCACCAAGAAACTATATTTGTTTTCCAGGAACCCAGATGCCACTCCTGATGTCCACGTCACATCATGTGAATATAGAACGCGAAGAAGAACCATGGGCAAAACGTATGACATTCAGAGAGCGGATCCGGGAACACTTCAAGGACGGCCAACCAAAGGAAGAGAAAACCAAATACTGCATACGAGCTTTATTCGTGTTCCAGGCCTTCACCCAGCTGTACACCAGTCTAGTCCATCTCATACCATACGTCTTTCAGGAATACGATCCATGGACACAGTATTACATAAAGGTCTGGGTGTGTTTCTTGTTTTTCAACGGCATGGCGAATTGGCTGTGCGTGATATTCTACGACACGTCGTACCAGAAAACGAGAGACAGACCGGAATACCAAGTGGTACCCGTGTACAAAAACAACCCCGACCATTTTGTGGCCAGACTGGACATAACAGGGGAGGCAACTGAGTCTAGATCACGTGACACCGGTGCGGAATCCGATCGGTGGTCTTGGAAGTACTGCGCCATCTGTGAAGTTGATGCGCCACCACGAGCTCATCACTGCGACTTCTGCAAGAAGTGCATCCTCAAGAGAGACCACCATTGCTTCATGGTTGGAAATTGCATAGGATTTAAGAATCAACGTTATTTCGTCATTTTAGCGCTTTATTGCTGTTTGGTATGTTACGTCGGTATATATATAACAGGAAGTTACATTCATGACAAGGTTTTGCCACATTCAACATGGACCGACTTTTTTCTCCCAGTGACGTTTTATCGGTGTCTGTTTGGAAGCATGGACGGTCTTACTTGCTTGCTCATCTATCACATGTATCTGCTTTTACTCTTCGGACCAGTGTCCAACATGTATTTCTTCAGCCAAATGTTTATTGTGTCTCAAGGGCTGACTTTATTTGAACTGACCAAACAAGCGGACGCCGATGTGACGGTCAGGTGTACCCGTCCTATCAATGAAAATTTCAAAAGTGTGTTTGGAGACTTTTGGGCGCTCAACTTTTTATTCCCAGCACAAATTATATTCAGACAACAGGGTGATGGCAAATCCTGGGATGGGATAAAACTTATTAGAAAAAGATATCGAGTTAAAGGAAAATTGGTCAAAGGACAAAAAAATGATTTATAGCCATATATTTGTATATTCGCTTGCATGGTGTTGTATATATAGACTGCTACTTTCCATTTTATAAATACCTAATGTATCACAGTTTTTAATTTTAATTTTATGAATTAAAGAACTATATACATTAGTACTAAGTTCTGTTCAGGTGAATATATAATAATCACCCGCACACCCACACATTATCGATTCTTGCTTTCTATCACGGTAACGTGATATCTGTACGTGACATTATGTATTTTTATAACACATTTGACCTAAAGTCAGTTATTATTGTTCATCTGTGTATTGAGATCAGTCTCATACACATACACGCGCGCGCACACATACACACGCACACACACAGACACACACACACACAGACACACACAGACACACACACACACGTACACACACACGCACATACATGTACATACATATACACAGCTGTACAAACAAACACATACACACATATTATATGCTAACAGCTATTAATACGGATACTTTCCAAAGTGTGCCAGTCTATATCGGGGCTCGTTGCCCAGACCGTTTGCAGCTACAATTGATTGCAAGTCCAAAGTTTTGGGTGTAAGTCCACTGCATGATGAACTTTTATGACTACAACTCTTGGAAACATGGTTTGCTAAAACTATTGTAGCGATAAAGGTCATTCGTGCAACCAGACTTACATTTCGTCGCCTGAGAACCAGCTTATTCTAACTCTCACTACAACGGTTTTGAGAAAATGATTGAAGTTTTGCATATTCTTATTTATAAAAGGTGGTGGTTTACAGCTGTAAACATTTACACGTATATAACTTAAGACATACCTAACTGATTCAAATAAAAAATAATTAAAAAAATCCTGTTAGTTTTCGTAAAATTGCACGTTTCTGTTTGGAGATAGTGTTCTACATCCATAACTCTTCATTAATCACATCAATTTTTTTTAAATAGCATTTTGGAGATAGAATAGTCTGGTCTTAAGTTGTATCACATTGTACCATCCTATATTCAAGATTGGTGAGTTATGCGCCGAAAACACGTTTATTGACCTATTTGGAGGCTGAAACTTCGCAAGGACATAGAACAAGGGCCTAATTTTATCCACCTACTAGTCACCTTCTCCATTTAAAAAAAAAGGAAAGACTTAGAACACTCTGGTTCTCTGGCGACGATTTGTAGCGGGTCCCTATAATTTGACTTACAATCAACTATTCTGCAACGAGTACATTTGAAATGCTGTAAATATATCTTAAACGTTAAACAGTGAACTCCTGATTATATGGTGTACGGTGAATTACGGTGTAAGGTTACTCACATATACTACCTTAGAATACCGCCAGCGGTCCAGTTGCATGACTAATGCATTTATGCTTAATTCTATCTATTGAAGCAGATCACGCCTTGCTTGCATGGCTTGAGAATGCACCGTGACACTGTATATGTACAGAGCGGTTTGAGGAGATCCAACACAGATCCGCCACATATGACTTTATTATTACGTGAGAAAAACCGGAAGTCGCCTCTCGGCTGAGGAAACCTAATTGTTGGCTAATTTAACTACCATAAGCAAAGCTTGGCGATAATGATATATGCCGTCAACTTTCTAGTTTCTGTATCATTGTGATAGAAGACATGTTTCTCTATTGACGTTTGCTATCACCCTCCCACGTGCTCTACGCACGGCCCAGGCTGATATGGAGATACTGGTATATCTACTAGGATGTACTTACCGCTTACACCCTTCCAAACATGGTCTCGTGGGGTCAGCTAGAATATAAATGTTGGTCGTTGAAGGGAGTCGCTCAGTAGGATATATATTTGTAGAAATTCTGGAAGAAAATGGATGAAACGACACCACTTGTCAGGAATGACAAACATGTGGAGGACAGTCAATCTGGTGAGTTTTAATATAATAATACAAAATATTTGTTTAAATTTATTTACCCTTCCTATGTATTACTTATATGTTTAATTAATTACTTTTATTTTCTGAAATGTATTGCCAATAGAACGGGTTGACGAAGACATAAGTATACATTCACTGTGAATGTTTAGACAGTCATACGCCAAGTAGTATCTACCAGGTAACTGACCTGCATGCATGCTTGCACACATACATACACACACATACACGCATACACACTGTATACCAGAGGCGACAAGATATGCCACATATAGAGCAGTTAGTGTGATAAATCTAACAAACTGCTAGATAAAGCACAACCACTGCTCCATTAGACATAGATAATGTAATTATGTAACCAACTATATTTATTCTTCCACTAACATAAGTACAGTATATAGTATAGGATCATTCGAGATGGATAAGTGACATTGTGTTATTTCCCCACCATATGCCTATTTTATAGTAAACCATTTAAACTTTAAAAACTTTTAAAAGTAGATCTACTAATGAAGTAGGAAGTATAGTGTACAGGTTGGTTGGATTGAGGTTTAGAGCCGCTTTCAATATTAATTATATCACAAGTCGTGATATAAGTGAAAGAATCTTGAAAGCGACTTAAAACCCAAATAAAAAATAAAATAAAATAAAAAATAAAAAATTATACCACGGCTGGTATGCTTTGTGTGTACATGTCCTGCCAGTGCTTTCTTTAACCATTTGGCTGAGCGCCAAGCATGGGGACAACAAATACAATATGTTAACGTCTTTTAGTGTGACACGATCGGGGCTCGAACCACGTTTCTCCACCTAATCCGAGCCGACTGTCCAACCAATACGCTACGGGATATGGATTATAAATATCATTGAAACTATTTTTGGATGCTTTTAACTTTATTTAAAAAAAATACAAATAAGATAACAGAACAAGAATAAATAGTGTAGAGTCTCTGTCTAGGTAAAGGACGTTGCCACATTGTATACTAGACTAGCCAATACAGACAGTTTATTATCTCCGCCGCGTACTGTGCATGCTGTATCTTATCGTACGTATCGACCATTATCATCAGTTTGTCATCTGACAACATTCCTATATTCAAATGTCCCACACATATTTCGTGCTCCTCTGGCTGACACCATGACAATTCAATTTCAATTTTATTTTCTCTTTTACTATCAGTGGTATACGAGACATGTACATTCATACATCAAAACATTCATACATCAAAACAAATATTCAATATAATGGATGGACATATAAATGTGTTTTACTTTAATGTATTCATAATTAAGGATACAAATTGTGATAATTTTTTTAACTGGGAAACCGTTTTACGACACTAAATTTTAGTATCGGCCAATAAATAGCTCTTGGTAAAAGCAAGTACGGTCAGAAAAAAAAGGTATTGTCTTTAGGACATTGCAATAATAGCCTTTAGGACTATTATATTAGATTTCCATACTTGGACGAATTTCAAGTTTCTTTATTAATTCTGCCTATCACCAACGGTGGGACATGAGAACAATACATAGTGTTAAAGGGACTCGAATAGAATTTTCCATTTGTAGAAAATACGATACAAGTGATATTACACCGTGAACAGTAAATAAGCAGTGACACTATGTTGTGATCGTGACTCGACGGACCAGAACATCACCCAGTCAGCCTTTGTGAAACAGAGTTCAGATCCCATCGTATTGACACGTGATCAGTTTGGAATGAAAACTATACTGTCTTCATGATGACTAGTATGAATAAAGCATCTTATAAGAATGGAGAGCGTTTTGCGAGTACCTTTTAGGAATCATAAGAAAAAATAAGCAAATTAGACAATAACAAACACGTAATATTAAATTCATCATGGGTAAATTCAAATTTATCCAATAAAATATATAAATAAGTACCCGTTAGAAAATGTAAATATTTTTTACTGTCAGTATAGCTTATTGTATATAAATAATTGTAGATAAACATTTAGATTGTATGCTATTTTAGGAAATCATCAAACTTGAGTGTTCCTTTTATATATAATTAGGAATCGTAAGATAAAAAACACGCAAAGTAGGCAGTAGCAAAACATTATATTAAATTCATCATGGGTATAGCAATTACAAATGTATTCAATAAAATATTATTAAATTCAACCATACATATCGTAGCAAAATACAAGTTAAATGTAAAAGTTTACCTAAAGATCAATGATTTTGTTACCAATTACGAATTTTTAAAAATACGACTGTTTTAAAATATGTGTAGTATACCAGGAATTCAAGAGGCAAACTGAATAACTGATAATATGTTCTCACAGATCTGGTTATGTGAGACTGAGCTAACCCACGTGATACGACCATGTGAGATTTTACGAGGTATTACAGATTATCTTTCACTCACGAGCTTTATTAATGCATTATAACACGTGATCTAGGCATCCTTGAAACCCTTGCCATCATCACTACTTAACATCCGTCATATTAAGTAGTCATTATGACCAGTGTTTCAAGGATGATATTTTAGTAGTTAGGGATGCTTTGAATATGCAATGAACATAATTTTGGAATTATATTTTGGGATTACAGCCGGTTTTCACAATGTATGAATTTGAATGATCCATTGATATTGAAGACAAATTTCAATTTGTACTGAAATTTCCAGTACATCTTCACCTTCGAAAGATTTACATTAAACAATGTTACTGGAGCAACCCCTCCGTTTTCAAACTTATTGCATTATTTTGTGTTCAAAATGTTAAGTAGTTATGCAATTTAAGTAATATTTGTTTAAAGCTAATCAATTAAGAAACGACTTGTTGTACAATAGTAGGCTATATTCTCTTTATATAATGTATTTAAAAAATATTTTTCTTGTATTTCAAATCAAATCATATCATTATCTGTTAATTGTAAGCCGATTAACACTAAAGTTAAAGGTCAATAACGAATTGAATTGAATGATTAAACAGGTTGCTTTTACTCTCTCGAGTTGAGCGAAGTTGTAAAGATATGGGTTCCGTCTTCCTACTACTAAATAAACTATTAAAAATTGGGATCGACGGAAGATTCCTAAATCTCATCAAACATATGTATTCAAACATAAAATCATGT
>JAUTBT010007697.1:0-25563 GCA_032361225.1 Lepetodrilus schrolli
TCTCTCTATCTCTCTCTCTCTCTCTCTCTCTCTCTCTCTCTCTCTCTCTCTCACATATACACACACACACACACACACACACACACAGAGAATACGCTTATTAAACACACAACACACACACACACACACACACACACACATAATATTACTTTATAGTTTTAACATTCTGTATGTTTTCAGAACGCTGTGAGCAACCAGACAAGATGTCACATGGGTACCCAGGAGGTCGCCATGACACCTGGTCAGAGGAGGGAAGTCAGATGGAGATGAACCGGTACCCATCGCAACACTCTGTGCAGAGCTATGGCCAATCAAACTACTCCTTCGTCTCTGGCAGTCGCAAGAGTCTGTACTCCACCTACACTAGTTATGCCCCTTCCCAGATCTCCTATATGCTTCCCATCATCACCAAGCAACCAAATCCGGAAAAGAAACCAGAAGATAATTGGGGATTTGCGTTCTGTTCTTTGTTTATCAACCCTCTGTTTGGACTTTTTGCCATCCTTCTAGCAGGTAAAGTATTAGCTGATCAAAAAAGCAAAACCTTCCTGTAGTTATATATGCAGGACTAAGTAATCAAACAAACAAAATAAATAAGACCATAGTTATTTGATTCCCCAGTTAATGGATTCGTCAACTCGATTTTTACGACTTTGGAAAGAAAAAATAAATATATTTTTTTATTATTATATTCCACTGTGACGCACTAGTTTTTAGAAAAATTATAATAATAAATTGTGAAGGAAAAAGTCGTATTAACCGTAATTGGAAATGAACAAAGACTGGCAGACAATGATTTTGAAGTCAATTTGATTGCTTACTGGTAAATATGTAGTAATTTATATAAATTAATGCTATTGATAAGCAGTGCTTTGAAAATAATGATGCATTGAAATCTGAACAATTTATATGCACTGGTATTTATACTTATAGCAATTAGTAACAATTATATTTATTTTCTGTCAACCGACTATTCATAATCTCCAGTTATTATTATTTATATATTGGACGTGACCAACTGGCCAAAATATCCAATTCTATTTAATTATATTTTCGACCGCCCGAGCCAAAATTATCACAGACAATTTCATAAACCAGGGAATAAAATAACTATGGCCTAAGTAATGAAATTAAAATTATATTATTTATATTATACAGTCCTGTACATGGTTACAGACAGCTTGAAAGTTTCATCTTGTCATAGGAATATGAATGACAAAGAAAACAACTCGCCTAATGTCTTCTATAACATCCACCGGTAGATGTGCATTATCAATTTCACAGTTATTATCTGTCAGTCTCGCATACCATTGTACATCATCATACTATTGTTATTAATTTTTTCAGAGCAGTCCAAAATTTACTACAGCCGCCTGGATTACATTAAAGCGTCCAAATACGGAGCGTACGCACGTGGGGTGGCCGCGGCAGGAATTGTGTCCATGCTTCTCCTCTTGGTGCTCATAGTGATGCTGGTGATCAACAACTGGCTCAAATATCGCTTTTAAAAGGAAATTGTAAAAGGAAATAATTCTGGCCCCCGTTACACAGAACAATCGTTGCGCTAAGAGTCGTAGCTCCTTAGCAACTCTATGCTAACGTACAAGAGTCAAGACTGTCGTAGCACTAGGATTGTTCTGTGGAATGGGTGCCTGAACAGTTGTCAGGATAGCACTCATAACTATCATAATCATACATAATTAATGACAAATCGCTCAGTATGCAAAATATTTCAATATTTCTGTTGTAAATCACGCCATATATATCATATCATAGCAAGATATTTGAATAATTATTGAATTGATTATATAACTACATAGTATTCCGTGCCCTTCATTAATCTAATGAATTACATGTTGACAAACTTGCTTATCATCCCTCATTTTTGACACTGTACAAATTGTTTGTTATAAAGTTCAACATTCATACCACGACATGCTTAATGGGTGTCTGTTTCCCGCTCTACATCCTTTGATAATTTCACAGTAGTTTTATCGTTTTCATTGTACATATCACCAATGTAGTACTAGTGTGTAGCATGATATATATTGATGGCTAGTTTTTTACCATGTTTTCAATTGAGCATGTTTTAACCGTTATGAAATAATTAAAGAAACCCATAGTTACATTTGTAATTGTGTATACACTAGTCTGAAATACATCTATTCTCTATCATTATTTTAAAATATTTTGGGATTTAGCGATTCAGAGAATGCATTATACTGTTTAGTACATAGTATGTTGTATTTTATAAGAAACGGTACATTGGAATGGGTTTCTATTAATTAATTATCATCCACTAGATCTGATCTTTGTACATCACTGAGCTACAGTTTTGTAATTTAAATACTATAGAATCAGATCGGATATATATTCCTATTTATATTGGTGCTTGAATAAATATCATATTGATCACACATATTTACCTAGATAGTGAGGGTAGCAAAATATGTCCACATTACTTTTTTATGGTTGATGTTAGGCACATTTACTGCTCACCATATGCATTCTGTACAATCTAATTAACATCAGATCTCAAGTTCCACTCCTAAAATATTTGGAGTCTTTGGCTAAATTATCTGAGCATCAGTTTTGGATCTAATTTTAATGAAATTTGGATAATAAATTATCGCACTTACAATAAATTGATGGCAAGATTACCCCTTCAGCTCTAAATGCTATTTAGTTGTGTTCAATTCTTGCATGCAATAGTGATACAGCTGAATTGTTTTGTATCCCAATGTTAAAGAGCCATGTAGACAGCAATAGGAAAAGGATATTGCTAGATGTTACTCTCTATAGTTTTCACAGGCTATTTGTACATTCCAACATATTATATACCGGTATATATTTTTAGACTATTAAACCAAGTTTATAGCAATTTACTTGTTATTGAATTCTGCTGAATTAATTATTGATAGTTTCAATATCAACTTTTGTTGTAATGGAAACTATTATAAGTAATTTTCTGCGATCAATTTAGGTATTAGAGGGTACTTATGGTAGTTTGCCAAAACAAGGACAATATATACACATCGATAGAATGCACGAGTTTTCTTGTGAAAGTGTGTGAAGGATCTTTGGGGTATGGCAACATAATTTGGAACTGGTTTCCAATGTACTTCATGTACCTCACTTATATCACGACTTGTCAGTTTATGGCAGGAGGAAACCCTCAACATCTTTAGCGCTGAATGTTACAGTAAACCTGTGAGCACCAGCTGGTACTGACAAGACCAAGGATGATATCTGCATTGCCACTCTACAGGCAGTGCATCCTATTAAATAAACGTCAGAAAGGCAACTTTCACAAACATTGATGCTGGGCTCCCTGGACAGCATTTGAACTCGTGACCTTTGGCATCAAAGGCCAAATGTTCTACCACTGAGCTACCCCCTTCCAAAGAATCACAGAGGACCTGATCAACAATATGACAAAACAAAAACTGCATTTTTATATAAAATCTTCACCTTTATTTGTTTAATATTCTTAAGTTAAAATATTACATTCAAGCCAAAATTCTGACACACAATCAAAAGGGTTGCGAGCAATGTAACATCATAACACAAGCTATGTAACGTTGTATTTAACATTGTATGTAATATTGTAACAATCGTGACCCTTAAGTTGTGTTCGACTCAAATTTTCCATCACGGGGGAGAACAGTATCATGATCCTGCGCGGAATTCAAAATAAATATCAAATAGTTAACAACTTTTCAAATACACTAAGACGAAATACAGGAATGGATTAATAAGTAACCTTCGTCTCTAGACTTGACATGATCGATGGGCTTTGGAAACAACAGCTTTCTAACCGATTACAAATTAAGTAAATGCCACCAATACATAATTTCGTATCCAAAATGATATCCAATACAAGAAGGAATGAAAACCGACTACTGTGTACAGTGTACTAGAGCCTCCACAGCAATAACATTGAATCGGGTTATATACAGATGAAACAGAGTATATAGTCAACAGCACAAACAAGGTCTCTCATTCATAACAACAAATGCGATATGAAAATAACATACATAACACATTCCAGAGGCATTGCGGGTTAGCAACACAAACCAATGGCTCTCAGATTAGTACTACACTGCTTATTTATCCAGCTGTGTGTAACAATGTCTAATTCAATAAAAAATAAATCATAATGTCGGAGCAGCATGTTTATTTAATGTTGGTTTTGGAACTACCATCCCAAGCATTGAGGAGATATCCAAACAAAAAATAAACTAAAATAGATTGAAGCTTTACTAGAAAATTAACCCTCTCCAAAAGGTAAATATAGAATTCTGGGAATAATAGATGATACCAGTCTTTGATATGGGTAAATTTTCAAACACTGGTATGAATAATGTGCTACATAAACTTTCACCTTATCTTTCTCCATCAGTTGTTACAGACGTACAATAACATCTAGCTAGCCTATGTAATAAACAATATATAATAAGGCCATTTCAATTCTACAAAAGCAAAAACTATTTGAATCTTGAATATTTAAGAACCTGATGAAAATATAACTGAACTTTTAAGAATGGCAATTTCTCTAAATCAGGACTTGGACAATAGTGATACCAGAAGCAGACTACACTCTTCTCACCCAATGCCAAACACGATCCTAGTTCATTCGAAGAGCTATCTGCTATACAAAAAAGTCTGGGCAGCAACAAATAGACAAACACTTGAATATAACACAATATATTACGGCTGAGGTTAGTGACGCAGGTATTGGAGAAGCGTGATAATGATGTAGACAGCTATTGTTTTAGACTACAGATGATCAAACGATCATCACCCATCACCAGAACTTATAGCATAAGCAAGTCCAAAAATATTTTGAAACTCGACATACTACTGTAATCTTATCAGAATGACTCAACCCTGAAAACATGGTTCTCGTTTCGCTAAGACACTGGGTTGATCAATTGATGGTAAATGGATTTCCTTTTTCATGCTTGAAATGAATATTTGTGACATGAGCATGGACACAAGTTACTTGGAGTTCGACATTGCGATGAGAAGTAATGTTACGATGATGATGGCTAGCTAACAACAACCTCTCAATTCCCAGAGGCGAGTTTGATCGCGACCTTACTGGGAGATGTCAACGTAACAATGATCTTTACCATTCCATCACAACCAACATGGTTACACAAAAACCTTCACGCAGAAGAGTTGACTGTGGTTTTGAGATCTTATTCATTTCCGAAGCAACGAACATTTCGTCGATTTATATATCTTAGGATATATATGTATAATATAATATGTCGTATGCCAAAACCTCAAAAAGTCCAGTAATCTAAGTCCACATCGACTTGAAAACAGCACTATTATTTCACAACACAATCGTCAAGATTGTCAGCATTTCCTTGATCCTCTTATTCCTTTTTGATGTTCTTTCTCTTCTTGTTTCCGTTCATCTGCTTGTCATCGGCCGAGACATTACGCGGCACAAGAAACACGTTCCCATCGCTCGACTGCTGCAGCGAGTATTCATTGGGGTCGTACGGCTGGCCATGCTCGTCGCGGAGCGATCTGAAAATCTCCTGGTACACGTGCGAGAACTTCTCCTTCATGTCGCGGGTCTGCTGGTCAATCTGCTGCCGTTCCATCAACAGCTGCTCCTTCATGCTCTCCAGGTTGGCCATCTCGTCCTCCAGCGTCACTACCACATCCAGCTTCCGTTTGCGGCAGTTCTGCGCTGCCACCTTGTTCTTGCCGCGACGTCGGATGTCTCGGATCAGCTGTATCTGCGGCTCGGTCAGCTTGCACTTGGTGACCATCTCATTGAACTCCTCCACCGGGGACTCGATGATCTGTTCCAGGTTGAATGGCAGGTCCAGCTCCCGTGCTCGCTTCTGATCGCGGGCGTGTGGTCCCTTCAGCTTGTTCTTCTCAGACTTGATGCCGGTCTTCAGCTCCCTCGGAGAGGAGCCTGGTTTCAGCTGGTACGTGTGGTTGTGGTTGACGTGATGGTGGTGGTTGTTGCTGCCACCGCCCAGGGGCTTGTTGATGTTGGTGTCGTTGGAGGAGGTGGAGTAGTTGGTCTGGGAGGAGTCGGAGCTGAAGCTGCTGGATGAGTAGTGGAACCGATATTCACCGGGGTCGTACTTGGACGGCTTCGAGTACGAGGGGCTGCCATAGTCACTGCCACCGGTGGCACCCTCTAGTCCGTCATAAGGCGACATAGAGCCAGAATCGGTCAGCTCCTTGACAAATACACAGAATGATCATAAATAACAAAATCACCTCAATTTGACAAGATACACTACATGTACGAGGCCCTCGACTTTCTGCAGTAGAGCGATGTGTTTTTAACATAGTAGCAGGAATATTTCACCCATATGCATCAATCTTTCGGTAGGAAATTAAGTATGGTTATATTTTCTGAAGTGTAATAAAAGGTGGAATCGTGACTGATAAATTATATTTTGTTAGATTAAATTCACCTATTCAAGGAATCTTAGAAACTAGATCAGGTTCATGGGATGTAACTCACCTGTAGTGGTGAAGCACTGCCCATAGAGATTGCCGAGTCACTGCTGGCATCATCCAACATCTGTATCGTCCCCAGACCTACAACACATGCAACACCATCGTCACAGCATGAGCAACACCAACATCACAAGCACAATACTGTCACAATCAGCACACCACAATAAAACAGCCCACAACCATTGCCACGATCAGCACACCACAATAAAACAGCCCACCACCATTGCCACAATCAGCACACCACAATAACAACTGAAGCAGGTGGCCTCGGACTCTATTAGATGGGCTGTGGCTTGCTTGCAAGTACAGTTTTTGCAGATTTTTGTAGGTGGATTGGCAGATGAGACTACATAGGAAAGCATCATTTGACCCATGTTTGCACAAAAGTGTGCTCTGGCCCTGTTGGCGGATGTGTTAAGTTCAGCCATTTGGAGGGCAAATTCTTGGACACTGACCATGACCTTGTTTACCCTAGCAACATCTGGAAATTGAATAGGTTTACCCCCCCTCAAAATTTCAGCAAATGTGCAGCAGAACACTATAGAAGCTGGCAGCAAATTACAAAAATATTGTATACACCATATATTTACTATGATTTTTTCTGTAAGTGCTAAATAGTGATAAACAAAGAAGGAAGCTAATTGTGGTCTGACGCCAATTGTGGGATAACCTGTTATGGGAGGTAACTCTGCCTGTAATGGGAGGTAACTCTGCTTGTAATGGGAGGTAACTCTGTGTTCCCCAGTGGGAGGACCTGTTCAACCAGAAGCCGGATGATGACTATGAGGACCCTGATGACGTGGCGGCCATCAAGGAAGCAAAGGAGAACATGGGCGACTACAAGCTGAAGACGGCACATGACTACGTGGTCCCAGACCACCTGCGCATGAACGTCGTCAAGGCCCGCGGACGGCTCCTCATCCTCAAAGATCTGGTGGGTACATCGTCGTGTATTTCGGCAATGGAGAGAAGTGCTATTGTTGAACTGATAATAATTTTTGAGGAAATTGTTGCAGGAATATTTAAACATGCTGAGAATAACTTCAGTAATATGATATTATTTTTTTTTTAAATAATCATAGCCTGCCAATTTTCTTTTGTGTGTAGTGTTTTCTTTTATGATGGATCCAAGTTTGTTAAAGCAAAGAAGTGTGTATACCGATAATAATAGTGTTAATAATAATTATTTATTTATGATAATAATTAAAATTAATAAATAATTGATGGAATAAATTGTTGATATAACATTGTTGCAGAGATCTTTCATTCATAGGTAAGTTCTAATAATAATAATACAGTAATGTTAATGATAATGGATTATCTTAGATATGCATAGGCAATTATCCATTGAAAAATCTATATATTTATATGTATTTAATAATAGTTACAATAGACATGATAGATGGAGAGTGGAAATAAACTTCTAACCCTTTCTTCTGTAAAAACCACACTAAATCTGTCGGTGCTACATTCAATGCTATAGATGTTGCAGGTTTCCTCTTTCTATAAACTGACAAGCCGTGATATGTGAAAGAATCTTGAAAGCTGCTCTCTAAACTCCTATTTTTAAAATAATAAAAATTCCAAATCGAAAGCCATAAGTCAAAACCAAGGCTTCTCATTGCATATTTGTTTTTCTTTTTATTGCATCTTTTTTCTTTTCATTGCAGCTTTTTTCTTTTCATCGCGTCTTTTTTCTTCAGATTCAAGGACGTGGTGGAATGTGAGAGAATTGTCCTCAATTAAATAAATAAATAAAATATCCTCTCATCTATTCCAGATCCACGAGCATAAGTTCAACTTCAATGTGAAGCTGTTGGCGCTCCGAGACAAGAAGATCCACATCATCGAGCAGATCCGTCACCACGTGGAAAACCTGTACTATGTCCAGATGAAGCTGGACGTCAAGAAACACAAACCCGTCCCGGAGATTCCCGAGATGCAAGAAGACGAGCTGCCCGAGAAGTACGTCCATTACGCCATCTTCGATTCACAGTCTCAGCGACTGATTTTTCATACTCTACACATTCTCTAACCCTGGTCAATACACTTATATGGGAACTTCATTTTGAAGAATAAAAATGTATTCTAAAAACAGATTAAATAGGCCCCGAAATTAGGAAACTTTTTTGAGTCCAATTTCATGCTCAATTCAAAGTTTTATTCACAAACCCCCATATAAAATTTGAGTTTGAGCATGAATGACAATTACGACACTAGATGTCCTAATAGCCGGCATTTAATATAAATGTTTACAATTTGTAATAAGAATTGTTTTACTTTTGTGTGTTTATCAATGCGTGAAGCGGTTTTCAATTTACTGACCTGTATGTATTCCTATGCACAACTTTAAAATGTAGATTCACACTTTGACATTTTCTACTTATAGAGAAGTATTTAAGCTTGACATTAAATGATAAGACAATATTAACCCAATGTCTTTAGATATCATCTATATCCTACATTTAGGGATAATCGCTGGCTCCTCTAATACAAAGATTATCCCTAAATGCAGGATATAGATGATATCTAATGACACTCGGTTAATCATCTCTATTTATTTAGCACAAATATCCACCATAACGGCTCAAGTGCGCTTTTTGGAAATGTGTGAACAAGATTACTGGTCAATACACTTATTGGGAACCCCCCAGTTTTGAAGATGACATGTATTCTAAGAAACAGTCCAAAAACATTCACCAATCTAAGACCTTACATGATGAAATGCATTACCAACGAAACATGTCATTAAAGAGTTGTGAAGATGTGAATACCCATACAAAGTAATTCAGAGATCGGTCATTCCAGACTTCAGGTCCTATGGAACGATCTCTAAACATCCGTGAAATAGACAAACTGTGCACTTTAAAGAGAACATTCAAAAGCAAAGCTTCTTTAGTGAAGTTTATCGAAGGTCCTTGTTCGCACATTTGAGCAGTTATTCTGAATATTTGCACTATATAAATGTGTATAATAATAATGATAATAATAATAATAATAATAATAATAATAAATAGATTATGCAGATCTCTCTGGTGCATTTAGAGTCTTTCAAAAGCATACTACTAGCTAGTATGTGAATTTTAGAAAACAAAGACTGATAGCATGCTAATGTTATATTTTAGACTATGAAAGGAAAATTGAATGCATGGGAAATTATTAAAAGTGCAAAACATTTTTATTTTATTTTTTTATAAATTTAGTTTTAGAACCGTTTTCAAGATTATTTCACTTATATCACATTGTCACGTATGGGTGAAAGATTCCTGCTGTGATGTAAAACAATACTTCATTAACTTACTCACTTATATCACGACATGTCAGTTTAGGGCAGGAGGAAACCACAACAACCACTAACGCTTAATGTTGCAGTAAACCTGCTAGCACTGTCAGCATTGGCTAATAATTAAGCACCTTTAATAAAATCCAGAATCATGCATTTTTCAGAAAGATGGAATATACACGCGAGACGCTTATCCAGTTCAAGAAAAACATGGAACTACAACGGATGGCTGAACAGAAGACGCAGCAGGGGTCGAGCGGGTTCGGGGGAGGTTTCGGGGGATTTAGTGGGGGAGGAGGAGGAACAGGAAGCGGTACTGATCAGGCCAAGTCCGCAGTTCCGGTAAGTATTTCTTCTTGTGTTTTTAATATTTATATAAAAAAATGTTTGGTTTCATTTTTTGTTTATATTTTTTAAAAAATATTTTTTTAATCAATAAGAGCTCCAAGTAACTGCTCAAATACATTGCATTAGATTACATTACATTACATTATGACTAGTATTTTACTTCAACCAGATATGACGACCTTGATAGCGACCTCAATTTAGCAACTAATTTGGGAGCCATGGCGACCTAATGTTGCATTTGGCAACCATATTTGAAGCCTGTATATCATATATATATATATATATATATTATTAAGGCAGAATGAAATGATAATTTTCAATGTATTTTGTAATAACTCAAACCACTAAAAATAAAAATAATATTTGTTTCAATTTTAAATAATACCTTTAAAAATATTCTGTTTGAATAAATAGCAGAATTATGATATTCAGTTTTACTAAACGTAATGTAATCCTCCAATTATTTCCCGTGGACATCCACCATTTCAGGCGCGAGTCATCGAAGTATCTCCCACCCCGTCTATGAAGTTGGCAGTTGCCCTGAATACGCTCAACAAGAAACACGAAAAAGAGGAAGATGTGGAAGATTTGTTGTCTCCCTTGGAGAAGCAGATTATGCAAGCAGAAGAGATAAGGTGATGGATGATCCAAGGAGTTTTTGGCATCCTCAATAGCAAAGGGTCCAGTGGCTCCTGTTAATTAAACATATGCTACTGAACCTGAGCAATTGGGAACTCCTTAATATCCTGCTGGGTCGTTTATCTCATGGGTTATTATTGTACTCATTTTACAATGGCATTTAAGTAAAAGATTCCTTCAGTAATGTTAGATAGAAAGATAGATAGAATGAATGAATGAATGAATGAATGAATGAATGAATGAATAAATGAATAAATGAATAAATAAAATATGAAATAAATAAATAAATAAGTAATAAATAATAAACAAATTATAATAAGTAAATACATGAATAAGTAATAAATAATAAACAAATTATAATAAGTAAATAAATATGAAAAAAATAAATATGAAAAAATAAAATTAAAAAATCAATAATTAAATTAATAAATAAATATGAAATAAATAAATAATAAATAACGCTTGTTTTATTTCAGGCTGTGTTATGAACAAGATGATTTACTGAAGCAGATAGAACACCTGCTCAAAAACTTTGATGCAGAATTGCGTCTTCTCCGACATGACAAGTTTGAGTCCGACATCGTCATGAAGAATGCTGATCTGAGGTAAGGCCGTGGAAATCTTGTCAACGTTTCTCAGACACTAATACATGTCCCAAATTGGCTTGCATATGAACCTCTTTTTATTTGCATATTACAATAAATAAAAGTTGTCACTTATGGGTGACATTTTCCTGCACCAACTTAAAGCATTAAATCAATCACTCAATCAAACAACTGGTTCTTTCTTAATTCTATGCCTGATTTTGTCCATGTACATGATGTACTGACAGTCCTTACTTTACCCCTTTAATGCTGAGCGCCAAGCAGGGGAACAACAAGTACCATCTTTTAACGTCTTTTGTTATGACGTGACCGGGGATCGAACCCGTGACTTTCTGCAATTCGGGCCGACGCTCTAACCATTATGCCATGAAGCCGGCTAGCATATCTTCTTTAACTCTCTGGAGAAATGCTCTTTAGTGCCTGTGCCTAACCCATCATGGATTGATGGATAGAATTGGTGCTTTACGTTGCAGCGGGATTGTATCACCCTTGCATGACGACTAATCCATCATGGAAAGGGTTAAAGAGACAAGATCATATTTGCATAGGGAATAATGGTCACTATAAGGCTAGTTCCAGATTCTGAAAGAACAATCTTTCCCCGACATGTGAGAATTTGTTCAGATTATTTAGTCATCAAGAAATATATTTAGTTCCTATCCAAAGACACCTACCCCCCAAAATGGCGGCCGTGCCATAAGTTATGATGTCACAGGTTTCTGTGTACACAGATCCCCCTCACAGAAACCAAGATATGCATTACAATGTCTCTCTGGTTAATCTATCGACAAGTGGATGTTGATCCGTGACAAAGAATAATATTGACAGCAGTGATTTTCTTTCTCGGTGTTTGATGTGTGCTGTTGTCGTTGATCTCTCGATCGACATGTGTATGATGAAAGAAACAACATATTATAATTACCATTCCACGTTGGGTTTTTATCTGTGATTGGGCAGTATACAGGTCCTAAACAGTCCCATAAAACAGACCTGAAACAGGCCTATTCTGGACTGCCTTTGATTCGCGTGCATACTAGTAGGTGTCTTCTCCGAGGTCCGCACAATAGTCTATATTTAGAACAGAGCACTGTTGGGAAAGACCTCCTTTGCATTGGCGATACAGTGTCTTACAGTTTGGATAGATTCTTTTTCATATTTTTTATTAACTATTAATATTATTTATAAAAAATATATATATATATACAAAATATATATATAAAATACTTGCAAATATGATCTTGCCGCTTAAAGTTTTACGTATGATTTTATATTATATTATTACAGACAGGTGACACTGTTTGAGGAATTGGTTTTACTGAAGGAGTATGAGAAGAGAGAAGATGTGCTAGCAGATAAAGTCAGCAGCAAGCAACAGGAGAAGCTAGACATGCAGAACAAGGTGTGTACTACTAGCAAGTTTTGTAAATATGTAATAGACAAGATTTCTTTCCTGTCATGTAATAAACTATTCTGTTGATCACCAAGGAGGAAGAGAACCAATATTTCAAAAGAGGCAACCATATATGCCACAAAAGTTTATTAGGACCCAGTATTACAACGAATGTGAACTTTCCTGTTTGAGGCAATCGGAAATTACATATGTTGATATATATACTCAATATTTCCACAAAGTTTAACTTTTTGTGCCATATCTGCTAGTTATTTGAATCCTTTTCATATTGATCTTAAAACAGTAAACAGAACCACTGTTTAATTTTCTTCTTCTTCTTTTCGGTTTGTCTCAGATATTGGAGGTTCAGGCCAAGATGGAGTTGAAGAAGAAAGACATTGAGAAGCTTCAGGAGAAGGACAGAAGTCTGAACAGCAACTTTGTCGGCTCATTGGGAGACAACAACAAGTTTGGCGACTACCTCACCAAGGTCTTCAAGAAGAAGATCAAGAGGACCAAGAAAAAGACCACAGAGGGTGAAGGTGCGTCTGTGTGTGTGTTAATGTGTGTGTGTCTGTCTGTGTGTCTGTATGTTAATGTGTGTGTGTCTGTCTGTGTGTCTGTATGTTAATGTGTGTGTCTGTGTGTGTTTGTGTGTGTGTCTGTGATATGTGTGTGTGTGTGATATGTGTGTGTGTTTGTGTGTGTATGTGTGTTTGTGTGTGTATGTGTGTATGTGTGTGTGTCTGTGATATGTGTGTGTGTGTCTGATGTGTGTCTGTGTGTGTTAATGTGTGTGTGTCTGTCTGTGTGTTAATGTGTGTTAATGTGTGTGTGTCTGTGTGTGTATGTATGTGTGTATGTGTGTGTGTGTGTGTCTGTGATGTGTTTCTCTGTTTGTGTGTGTATGTGTTTGTGAGTGTAGTTGTTTGTGAGTGTAGTTGTTTGTCTGTACATGTGTGTTTGTGTATGTGTGTGTATCATGTGTGTTTGTGTTTGTTTGTGTATGTGTGTGTTTGTGTGTTTGTGAGTGTGTGTGTGTGTCTTGTGTATGTGCACCTGTGTGTGTGCATGTGTATGTGTGTATATACGTGTGTGTGTGTGTGTGTGTGTGTCTGTTTCTGTGTGGGTTTGTGTGCTGGTTAGGGAGAACTTTATCAATTCATTGCCATTTTGACGACGTTCCTAGGCTCAGATGATGACAGTGATGAGGATTCAGACGATGAGTCAGACTGGGAGGAGTCAGACGAGGAGTCTGACGAGGAGATGGGAGGATTCGATCTGGACGTGTGTCCGTCTGGATGTGACCAGGTCAGTAGACTCAGTGGTCATCTTGTGGGCGCCATTGTAACAGAGGACCATGCCGATCCTGGGGTTTGAATCCGAGTTGCTGGATTGCGAGTCCAACGCTTTACCATCTGAGCCAAGGGGTAACCCCTCTGGCCGAGACCAGTAGGTACATCTTATGCCTCACTCTGCTACATTTGCTTACGTGTCCATTCTGACCATCCTGCTCTAGGGACATTGGATTGCATGTGTAGCCAGCCGGGTGTTATATAAGATGCTCCTGCTCGTCTCGGCCAGCAGGGTTATCCCTTTGGTTCAGTCGGTAGAGCGTTGGACTCACAATCCAGCAACTTGGGTTTGAATCCCATGATCAGCATGGTCCTGGATTTCACATGAAAGAGAATCATGATAATTGGAGTTTTTAACTGGATGCATCTGGAGTTGGATGTCCAATAGCGTTACTGAATAAAATCCAGTCAGTTGATAGTTAATGCTCCAAACTGTAGCCATCCAAAGATGCCTCGAAGAGCAGTGCCTGTGCCTAATCCACCAGGGAGATGGTTAAGACAGGGTACTGCTGCATATGTAAACTGGCTAATGTCACAGTCCGAGTCAATGGTCCTTGTAGACATGGAAATTCGAGGACGGCCATCTTGTTTTCAAAAATTAATTTTCAGTAATTTCGTAAATCCTCTTCATATCAGGATTTTTTTAATGTGGCCATGACATTTGAAATTCCTTTTCAAGTATTTCTCTACGTTATTTAATATATTTCTTTTCACTTTCTGGTATTTGCAGCAAATGGTAATAATACATTAATTTTGAAAATAGCCATAAATCATTGAATACATCACTGTAATTTCCTGCACCTGGCAGGGACCAAGTCTGTTGCTTGTTAACTGGAATCCCAGGCTATTCAGCAGGAAATTACAGTAATTTTGAATGGTCATAATGTCTACTTTCATTTGACAATCCACCATGTCGTCTGGTATTTACAGCAACTGTACGACAACACATGCCAGCTCAGAGAGAAGCGTTTGGACATTGATGAGGGGCTGACCGAGGAGAAGAAGAACCTGGACTCCATGAAGAAGGAGGTGGAGAGCCTGACCAAAAAGGCCAAGGTCATCGACAGCGCGCTGAATTCGGCGCAAAATGACCTTGAGGACTTCCAGGTATTTAAAGAACAGAGTTCCTTCTTTTAAATAATAATAATTTGAACAGTTATATTGCGCAAAAAAAAAGTGTTCTGAAACATGCTCATAGCCCTACATTATTACCCCGGTCAACAGATCAATGTGCACTCATTTAACATTCTAAACACCCTGGGGAGTATACAACTTAAGCTGGCACTAGAAGGTTTACATTCACAATTCCATCTCGTACAACTGGGTACTCATTCACAGTTGGGTGGACTGGAGCAATGTGGGTCTAAGAGTGCTACACAATGGCATGAGCTAGGCTCAAACCCAGGACCTCCGGGTTACGAGGCAGACTCACTACCTCGAGTCCACTGTGCTCCACAACTGTCCATGCACCTTGTCAAAGACCGAGTGCATGCTGGAGTTATACACTGGCACTCATACTGTCCCATGCACTGCTTGAAAATTGCTGCTTGGGTTGTATACTCCCCAGGGAGTTGAAAGGGAAAGGGAGTGCATGGTACAATTGACCGCTACCTCTGAAATATAGTCATAAAAGACTGAACACTCTCTTAGATTTTATTATCCTAGTATTTGAAAATTATCACCAGCAAATTTAGAGGGAAAATTAGTGCACACTACTACATTTGCAATTTTGTTGGACTTCTGAGCCAAAGGTTCCAGGTTCAAATCCCACCCTGGGAGCCCGGCATCAATGTTCGCGAAAGTTACATTTCTGATGCGATATTGATAGCATGCGCTGTCTGTAGAGTGAGTGGCAATGCCGTTATCATCCTTGGTCTTGTCAGTACCAGCCGATTTACCGCAGGTTTACTGCAATATTCAGCACTACAGATGTTGCGGGTTTCCCTTGCCCTAAACTGACAACCCATGATATAAGTGACAGAATATTGAAAGCAGCTCTAAACCCAAATTTAAAAAAATAAAAAAATAAAAATAAAAAATACCTTTACAATTTACCCACAGAAGACTTAGATTTTGTTCTCCTAGAAATATTACAATTCCCGTATTCTCTCCCATCCACAGCTAGAGAAGCAGCAGAAGCTGAACGAGTTGGACATCGTGGTGACGTTGAAGCTGAACCAGATCCAGTACATGATCAACAACGCGCTGCCTCAGGACCTCGGCCAGACGCTGGTGTTTGAGTCGGTGGGCATGGTCAGGCTGCACAGCAGGATCAAGGAGTTGGAGCATGAGAAGCACATGCAGAAGAAGCACATGAAGTGAGCTGCAATGGCCCAATTGTTGTTTTAGTACTGTGTATTGATTTAGGCCAGGTCCCGAGATTGCGAAACCTTTTTAAAAGTTTTTTTATGCTCAAGGCTAAGTATTATATGGGGATTTGTGAACAAAACTTCGAGTTTTGTAATCTCTGGTCCAATCATTATTGTCATTGTACTGTGGTGTGGTTGCGTGGGTTCAAGGCAGAGTTGTGTGTTCAGGGATCCTGTTATGCTATGGACTAATTTAGGCCAGGCCCCAAGATTACGAAAAACCTTTTGAGTACGATTTCATGCTCAAGCTCAAATTTTGTATGGGGATGTGAACAAAACTTTGGGTTGAGTATGAAATCATACTCCAAAAATGTTTCGTAATCTGTATTTAGTCTGCTATAGTTTTTAGCTTTGAGTTCCTATTTGAGATCTTGATGTTCGTTTTGATGTTTGGAAGGTGGCAATTAAGTATCAGTAGTGGGCAATTAAATACCATTAGGGGGCAATTAATTATCATTAGGGGACAATTATCATTGGAATTATGGAGCACAAGTATTCCCCCAAAACTAATTAATTATTTTATCCAATGCTTCCAGGGGTTCTCGTAAGAAGCATGTGCAGCTTATCAAGGACAGGAGAGTGTTTGAGCAGAAGATCGTGGAGATGGACGAAACGTGCAACCAGATGATGGTGTCGAAGTTCGGCCGCATCGTGGACCTCGAGAAACTGGAAACTATCACGGTCAACCGTAACATTGAGGAACTCAAGGAAAAGTCGCGGATAACCGAGATTAAGTGTGCTGAGGAGCTCAGTGACTGGGATGTGAGTATTTCAGTTTATGTATCCGTAGCAGAGTAAACCCAAATCAGGCGCCATTGTAACAGGGTCATGCTGACCCGGGATTTGAGCCATAGCTCTCTGGATTGTGACTCCAACAGTCTACCTTTTTATGTGTGGCTGAGTAAACCCACGTCGGGCGCCATCGTAACAGGGTCATGGTGACCCAGGATATGAACCATAGCTCCCTAGATTGTCAGTCCAATGGCCTACCTATTTACTGGGATGAGAATCTTCCGTGGATCCGCAGATTTTGAGGCTCTAGGGTTGATCTAAACTTTGCCGTAACTTAGCTACGGTCCTTTGATCCCTGCTGTTTCAGCTGAAAATACAATTTCCATTCTCATTACTGTCCTTAGCCCATTGGTTGACAGTAGCAGAATTTTACATCACACAGCTACAATAGGACCATGGTAATCTTGGAATGTGATCCCCAGTTGTTTGGACATGCATCCAAGACCTTTAGGTCATCAGGGAGCTAGGAATTCTCTGCTAGAAACAATATGGATTTTCATTGGGTGACATTTGTGAAAGGACCATGGTTGAGATTCCTTTGAAATGAACCCAGGTCATCTGAATGTCCAACACCCTATTGACTTAGCCCAACTCTCTATAGACTTAGCCCAACACCCTATAGACTTAAGCGTAACACCCTATAGACTTAGCCCAACACTCTATTGACTAAGACAAAGGAGCAACTTCAATGATTGAGACTAACATAATAAGGAACATTTTATTTGACACCAGCCAACAATTTCTTCCTCCACTTGCATCACTTGTTCTTCACATGGATCTGGACCCAAGATTACAAAACATTTTGAGTAGAATTTCATGCTCAAGGAAAATTTGTATATGGGAATCTGTGAACAAAACCTCGAATTGAGCATGAATTTGTATGCAAAAACATTCTGTAATATTGGGACCAGATGCTATTTGAGGTGGAATTGAGAATCACGTTTCATTAAAATCTAAATATTCAGGAATTGTTTTCAACTGAAATGTTGATCATGTCTAGTCCTTGTCAAAGATGTTTCGTGGCCATTTAAACAATTTGTTTTTAATGATTTTTTAATATATATATATATTTTTTTAAATTAGCATTTTAACATCTTTGCCGTTCCTATTTGCAAGTCAATCAAGAATGTCTAAATAGCTAAATGAATACCATTTTACCTGTTCAGAATCATGGCAGGGGTAATCCATGGATACTTATTCTCACAAACGAACTACACTTACCTGGAATACTTACCTACAATATAGTTCTAAGTTTAATCCACCATAATTCTACTCTGAAATGCAATCAGTGATACGTTTTTTCAGTGGCCGCACAAATATTGGGAAAGTGTAAAACATGTAATAGAATTTAAACGAACCATGAACGAAGGCGATTCTGCTTACTTATGTTACAAGTCATAGAAAGTAAAACAAATAAGAAAACAAACTTTTTTGGCCAATTTTAGTTTTAAAATGTAAAAAATCGTCACGAAATGTCTTTGACAAGGACTAATGTCTTGTATACTATATCACATGTTCGTCTTTGTTTACCTTGCAGAGAGCGATCATTGAGAAGAAGGACATGATCACAGCGTTGATCCGAGACAACACCAACCGTTTGGAGCAGTTGAACATCCTAATGACAGAAAAGAAGGAGCTGGAGAAATCCCTGGACTCGCGTCAGAAAAACCTGGTCAGTATTCATTGGAGTGGTTTTCAAGAGTATTTCACTTATACAACAGCTTCTCATTTTGTGGCAAGAGGAAACCTGTGGTCCTTAGCACTGTATTAAACCTGTGAGCACCAGCTGGTACTGATAAACCAAGGTTCATAAATGCACCGCAAGAGGTCTGGCCCTGTGATTGCAAGACCTTTGTGACTTATGATTCCATTTTCTCAAGTTTAAATCTTATGCTGATTTGTGAAGAAAACTTTGAGTTGAGAATGCAATCGTAGTCAAAACGTCTCGTGATCTTGGGATTTGGGTTCTTGTCGTAGTGTTGATGCCATGATTCCTATGGTGGGTTCAAACGCAGGACTTTTGACTCCAGAAGCTGCACTATCACCCATACTATCAGCTGTAGTAACTGAGATACCATTGACAGGGCCAAGATGATGATAGACTCTAGTTCAGTAATAAAAAGAAGTTGTATTTGTTTAGATCGTAGAATAAATGGTTAATTCTAAAAGATGTGTTGCATTTATGTTATGAAATATGATCTATATGTACACTGGACAGAGCTGTTGTATCTTGTTTTCACTTCATTGGCCCCAACTGGTATGTCATTGATCTTGCTTTGACCATGGCCGTGCATTGTTGTAGGTTGTTGTTTCTTATATCCACTATGAGACCATAATGCTCATGTATCTATCTTTTTTTTGTTTGGATTTTTTTTTTAAATTTCACATTTATGCATATGTATTTCAAATGCTCATGTATCTAACTTTCTACTTTTATTTTATTATTTTTAATTTTCACACATTATGCATATGTATCTCAAATGCTCATGTATCTATCATTGATATGCGATCGCTACAGTCTTGTAGTGGATATCAGAGCTTCATGGAAGTGTGCCCAGAACATTATCCCATTTTGGACGGAGCTGTTGTATCCTGTTGTGACTTCACTGGACCCAGACCCTGACTTTACGAAACCTTTTTAGTACCGTTTCATGATCAACTGCAAGTTTGAGCATGAAATCATACTCACAACGTTTCTTGTGGCCAGATTTTTGTTGTCATTTACCTGTGCTGACCTTTGCCATCCAGGTTCTACATGTTCAGTGGTCTCCCTAGCACTTATTGGGCCCAGACAATTATGCCATGTTCAAATGACTCCGTACCCATAGTGCTTATTGGGCCCAAAATATCATGCCAGTCTTGACAGAGCTATTATATCTTGTTTTTACTTCATTGACCTTGCTCTGACCATGACCTTCCTCTGACAATGACCTTGCTCTGACCATGACCTTTTTCTGACCCTGGCTGTTCAATGTTGCAGGGAGAGGAGTTCACTGGACAACGCAAGGCCGACCTCAACGAGAAGCAAAGGCTGATACAGCTGGTCCAGCTACAGGCCCAGGAGATAGACGCCCTCAAGGAAGAGATCATGCTGTTGTCACGGAAAGGCGGCCATATCTTGCCACCTGCTCAGCCGCCGTTGCCACAGAGTCCTAACACATTGCACAACATTAACCACTGACAGAGAACGAGACCCCATGAGCTTGAATGATGATGATGTGTTTCACAATGCCACAAATACTTGTTCCAGTTCTTCAGATTTACATTACATCTTTGGGTGACATGTTTCACAGTGACATGAATACTTGGTCTTCAGATTGTAAAGTCCTGGATGATCTATTTGTTAACCTCTCCCTGCTGGATTAGGCCCTTTAGGGCATCTCCGGTTACGTTCGGCATGGAGAGGGTTAATAAACACCTGGTCCAGTTCTTCAGATTGCGTATGGCTTGGATGATGTATTTACTCACAGACTGAATACTTGTTAGAAGGACATCTTGGATGATGTGTAATGGCACAAACACTTGTCCCAGTTCTTCAAATTGCAAAGGCCTGGACGATGTATTTGTTACTAAACACCTGGATGACGTCTTTCCTAATAGACCAAGCACTTTGTCTAGTTCTAACATTGCAAAGGCTTGGATGATGTGTTTCCTATAATTTGACTAAAACAATTTGTCCAGTTCTTAAAATGACGTCTTTCACAATGGTACACTCACCTGGTCCAGTTCTTTAGATTGCAAAAGCTTGAATGTTGTGTTTAACAATCCATGGCACAAACACAAGCTTACCTAAGTAAACTGACAGAATAAATGTAAGACATTCTTATGAATAAACTCTGTATGGAATCTGAAGAATTCTACATAGAGTGATTCACTTATAATTTAAATTAGCGAACCAACAATGTGTCTTTCAGCAGACTATTAAACAAACTACTGGAGTGTGTCATAGACTGTCCTCAGAGCCTTGGTCCATTGTGATGTGTGTACTATGTGGCAGGTTCTATGGTTTATGAAGCTCATCTATGGTGAATGATGCAGAATTTCGATTTTCAGTGACTCACTCCATGCCGAATGATACAGACTCTATCTATGTAGAGTGTGGTCATATGAATGTTTTACATTTCTGATGTCAGCTTTCTTTTGTAGGGCTGAAACACTTCATCCAGTTCTTAAGATTATTAAAGCTTACTTGATGTATTTCCCAAGAGACCAAAAGACTTGGGTCGGTTCTTAAGGATACACAGACTTAAGGTCGCACAGTGTGGTCATATGAATATTTTATGTTTCTGATGCCATCATTCTTTTGTAGGGCTGAAACACGTCATCCAGTTCTTAAGATTGCAAAAGCTTATCTGATGTATTTCCCAAGAGACCAAAAGACTTGGGTCGGTTCTTAAGGTTACACAGACTCGGATGATGTATTTCCCAAAATAGCAGATGCTTGATCCAGTCCATTAGATTTAATTATTTCTGGAGAGGTCGTGATCTCATGATATGGTCCTGGTTCTGTGTTGAAGAGGATATTTGTCTTGCATCACATTCAAGTTAAATATTGTATTTCTAATGCCGAGATGATTTGGATTGGTATTAACATATTACAGGATTATCCAATGAAAGTGCTGATGTAAAAACTTGCTGTATTTATTTCACTAAAAGTTATTTCATTATCGAACTTTCTTGTGTGCAAGGACTCAAAGGACCATATTTTCCACAGTGCTATGCAATCTCACGAGAGTATTGTATCTTTATTCTTTAATCAATCATTTATTGCTAAATATCAGATCTAGAGTTACTGAACTTTGGTAGAAACCGTCCGTCTCTTGTCACAATATTTCTATGACTTTTCGATAGAGCTTGATGCCATCAATTTTCTAAAAAAAATGCCCAAGAAATATTTGTTTGATTTTTTTTTCTCTCAGGTTATTATGAAAGAAGTGTTAGCGTTAAGTCGCTGAGAGAGTATTTATTCATAATGTTTAATTTATAAGTTAATTTCAGTTGTGAGATTGATTTTGTAATCCGTCCTTGTCAATGTTGAACATTGAATTTCTGTGATTATTTTATATATATATATATCTTTCTATTTATGACTAGTATAATTTACAATTTTTGAAAAATGAAAATATTAATGTGATAAATATTATTGATCTAATAAATCATGCTATATAAAGTATATTTCAATTCTCAGTGTTGCTATTTATATATTTTTTTATAAAAGTAAGAATAGCTGTTTGGATGAGCAAGAACTACCGTATGACCAGCATAGGCGCTATGCTCGGAGTAGCTAGTCTGGGTTATGCTCTGCATGATGATACTAGGAACTTCTGCAGTGCATACGGGTTTGACACTAATTAATTAAATCAAATTAATACATGTAATTAAGTCGAAGCAGCTGTGAATTGAAAAACAGTAGTGCCTAACTGAAATGTGTAAGTGCACATGCTGGACAATCAACAGATAGCGACATTTTGCGTTGTGAAACCGGGTGAACGATTTATATCAAGTATTAAACAACATATAGTTGAAATTAATTATACCTGTATCAACTCCTTGGTTTAACCTAACTGTGCCCGCAGTCTGTAGGGACCAGTAAGGGAATAAGTGATACAGCTGAATGCTTCAGTCGCTATGATCATTAGCATTACAAGTGAACACATCTCAGGTGAACTTTACTTAATGATTTGCGTCAATTAACACAGCATTTATAATTGTATAGTGCTACATTGAGTATTCTAAGCGAAGTATTGTGCTATTTTATATGTACAAAAAAATACATTTAAAGGATTTTAAAAGATCAGAAGTGTTACATGTTTACACATTTTATAATGGTAATATAAATTTATAATATCATAGTGCTATAATGAATATTCTAAGTCCTTTGGGGAATAAACTATACTGTAATCCCCTAGTGTTTCATCATCTGATATCCTTGATTGCTTCACTAATATAGTACAATAGGTGCGGAAACAGTGACATGACCCCCCCCCCCCCCACCCCCCACTCGATATCTGCCCTCATTCTCCGGGGATAGAGACCACACTTTCTTATGCTCTCTAGATAATATGAAGCAATGACCTCCGGCTTCTTCACAGCCAAAAAAAACAAACTATCCTAGGTATTTCCAGGATATCGCTTTCTTGTGATATAGTCCCATTTTCCGAGTGATTCGTTTCAATGTAGCAATGCTCATTACATATAATAACCATGCAATAAATCCATACACTGGAGAATGCCCAATTTGAAATACATACATAACAAATTATCTCTGTCCATGATTGTTGTCCTCGTGTATGTAGTATGTCGTATTCTAACTGGAAGTAACTTAAATTGGGTAATTAAAAGTTGTTCTTATCAAGAGTAAAGTTGGTATTTTCAACTTCATGGAAACTCGATTAAAATAAAGTGTTGCATAATCACCGGAGTCTGGCATCAATGTTCTCGAAAGTTTTCCTTTCTGACGCGATATTGATAGGATGCGATGTCTGTAGAGAGGCAAAGCAGATATCATCCTTGGTCTGTCAGTACCAGCCGGTGCTTGCAGGTTTACTGCAACATCCAGCGCTACAGATGTTGCAGGTTTCCTCCTGCCCTAAACTGACAAGCCGTGATATAAGTGAAAGAATCTTGAAAGCTCTTCTAAACTCCAATAAAAATAATTAAAAAATAATAAAAATGTTAATATGTAGTAGCGGTATGAATGGCCAAACAAGCTCGGTATTACTTGCACTTGCTGATGCAAGTCTTCATACACCAGAAACAGTCTACAATACATCGCTGTTCAGTTTTTTCAACCTCACCCCTTTGGGTCTATACATAAAATAATATTCAATACTCAAGCTATTTGGTGATAGCTACAGATATAAATGATGGAAACATTCTGAGTTGAATCTTTGATAGTGGTACGAATTCTCTTTGGTGTTTTTCATTCCATAAAGTATTTACGGAGACAATCTACCAAAAAAAAGAATATTTATGCATTTCATTTTAATAGATTAAACTTAAACACGGTGATCTGAAAACACAACTTAATGCGTACACACCAAACAAAGAGGTGTCCTATTCCAGGATCCTAACAAAATCCTAACAGAATCCTAGCAGAACACTTTTACCCCGGGTGGGCTGGTTTATTTTTGAGAATCTACGGTATGTGTCCTGGCATGGACACCACACTTTGTTTGATGTGGTAAATTTACATGTTTTCCCAGTACAATTACACTTTAAATCCACATCGTGATTCAGCGAGCCTCGAGGGGTTTGTCGAAACATTAAACAGTATATTTTAAAATCGCTGACAGCCGGCTGAGACGTTTATTATGTTCAAGCTATTTGAAGAAATGTATTATTAATTCAATCGTGCGAATTATCACATAAGCGTCAACTTGTCTAAAACTGCAATGCATCATTGTGATTCGAATTATTTATCTATTGTTATTGGTTAAATGACTGTTCTTTTTGTATATTTATATTATTAATATCAATTTTTTCCCCTATTATTTTATATGCGCATCAACAATTACTTACGACTCGGAACATGGAAAACAGCAATGACAAACTTTTAACATTAATATTTTAATTGAATTGATCACTATATGTTAAATTAATGGAATCTTGATTAATTATCAATTGTGATCTAGACGTGGTAACTTTAAAATGTGGGGGAAAAAACTTACATACTCTCCAAATGGTTATTTTAAACCTTCCTGTCTCTGCTGTATTAGACAAAATAATGTTTATGGAATTTCAGTTGAAGGTAGGTTAAGACTAGTTTATCGCAGACAGCAGCAATGGTACGCTAGCGCGTTTGTACAGCTTTTTCAAGTTGAAATTGGAACAAAATTCTGTCTGAATTAGAGCAAAATCTGGCAAAATCTGTTCTCAATGTAATTAGATGTAAAGTAGTTGTCGTTTTGGACATTTTATTGTATATTATTTTTGGCATTTATTTTAGAGCCACTTTCAGTATCACAACTTGTCAATACCCAACATATTGCAACAACACACGGCAAAATATGTCGAAGAGCCTTTAACTGATTCATCCAGGATCCTAGCTAGTAGGACACCTGCCTGACCTGAGCATCGGATGTCCAGGCCCCCGTTTCACAACGACATCCTAAATTTAGGAGCTCCTATCTTTAGGACCCAATATATCACCTCGTAAGTTAGATGTCGATTAAAGAAGGGATAAGACTTGTGACGTCGTTGTGAAACACTTGTTACGAGGTGACAACCTTTAGGACTGGTTTAGGAGCTCCTAAATAGTTAGGAGGCCGTCGTGAAA
>JAUTBT010007708.1:2500-25554 GCA_032361225.1 Lepetodrilus schrolli
TTTGATTTTAAAGTATTTAAATCACATTTATGTTGGAAATTATTTCAGGTATTAATTTATTTTTGTGTAAATTACCAAAACATAATTTGGGATGAAAATATCTCATGCTGTGACATGGTGTCATTATCTCTTGCTGTGACACGGTGTCATTATCTCTTGCTGTGACAGAACAGAACCTTTATTCACTCAGGCCAAGTGAAATGCTGAATTCGAATAAACACGGGCCAAAAGTTCAATACTTATTTGACTGCAATGTTAATTAGGAGCAGGAATTTATCCTCCACTGAAGTCAAAGTCTCAACAGCATAATTACCAATTAACAAAGCCATTTCAATAATAGATGCTAGCAGGATTAATGACAGTTAGAGAAATTGGAAATGAATGTTAATTCCACCATATGTGAAAATTGAACACCAGTAGATATTGTGGGTAAGATTGAGTACTTTCTGATGAGGAACCATACTTTGCGTGTCTGACATGGTACATCTCCAATAACTATATACATGTATGCGTATGTCAAGATAGGTAGATCTGCAATAACTTTATACATGTAGACATATGTCAAGATAGGTAGATCTGCAATAACTTTATACATGTAGACGTATGTCAAGATAGGTAGATCTGCAATATTCTAATGCTGCTTATATGCAAATACAATGTCTATGATTTCTATGAGACATACAGGAATCTTACAAGCAATTTACCCAAATTTCCAAACAACATATTACAACCATGGTATCAGAAGAACTAGCCTCAATAAAACATTAATACAATACATATATTGTTTAATTAATTTTCTAATACTTAAAACATTCACAAAAGTAATTTTACTTTTCCTGTTCAAATTATTAGTTGTATTACGGTACATGTCTTTCATTTATTGAACTTGACAATTGTGATATGACTATTTCATCATGCATATTGCTATTCATGTCTACAATACTAGAACCATCTGCCTATTCACAGTCTGACCTTAGAACTGCTTTTGAGCTGACTATTTGAACCTGAATTATGCAATCTGCTTGCTTCATTTCTTCATTCGTCAAAATTCCCTTCGGCAGAATGACTCCACTAATCTATTTCCTGTGTTAAAAACATGATTCAGGTTTGTGTAAATTTCTAAATTGTGTAATTTAATTTTTCTTAATCTCTTTCAGCATTTGTAAACTTGGTATTTATAACACAATTAACTGACTTAACTAGAATTGTTAAATAAATGTAATTGCAATATGATCTCTGGAAACTAAATTAGTGGAAATTCTATATTCATTAGTTCCTGTTCTGAAAAGATATTGTGCTAACATAATAAGTTTAATTAACATATTTCCTTAAAACCCCTACTTACCATGATGAATGCTTATTGATGATAATAATATAGAGGATATTTCATGTGTCTAGTGAAATAATATGTATCTGTCATCGAGTGATGGGGGAGTGGAGATATTTTCAGTGAAAAACATTGCTTTTCCTACATTACGAGAAATACATGAACTATCCTATTTATTATATACTTTTATTATATTATTATCCACAAAACTGTGAATAGAAAACTACAAATTCTCCCAACTGGACAGTGGATAGTGAGGTCATGAGCTGGCAAATGATGTGTCACAATACATCATCAAAAGTTTTCAAATAAAATGTCAACCCTAATGATGAGCTAGCCTTCAATAGTTTTAGTGACAAATAGAAGTCAAAACAGAATATATTCAATGAATCAACAAATACGTGGCGTGGTTTTGAACATGTGACCTGTCTCTGAATTTACAACTGTACTACCATCTTCCCATGAGACAGTATCACAATTATATGGGTCCCTCTTGCACCTAAAACAGAAGGTGCTGTGCCTCCTGGATCCATAGCTACTAAACAGTGAATATTTCTTATCTTTTCCATAATCTGCAATCACATGATAGAAAAAAATGGCAAAGAGCAACAACAGTTGGTAGTAACTATTCATCCATTATCATTGCTGAAATCTAATCAAGACTAATGATGGACTGCTTTGTTATACAGCCATGTCATTAGCATGCCACTGGCTCTGACAGTTGTCATCAGATTTGACTATCAGTTGTCACCAGAAGTCTGGCAGTACTGTTAGTTCCATCCTGCCTAGCGCTCTCCTGTATGAAGAAGGATAACTATAAGGTAACTTCAACTCAACTCCGACCTTTGCAATTGTGTAGTCTATGGTTAAGGTTAGAGAACTGTAAGGTAACCTCCACTCCAACCTTTGCAATGGTATAGTCTATATGGTTACTGTTGGAGTTGAGACTACCTTGGAATTACACTGTTTTTTACAGGCGAGCCCAGATTTCTACTGGAGGTAAATTATGCACATGATCTTTTCACAATTTAAGATCAGATTTAAAGTTTCACTCTTATTGAATAAGAATTATTTGATTTTTTTTTTCCTTAATGGATTTTCATCATAGTTGCCAATAATTGAATGTTAAAATTGTAAGTGATTTTAATTTGTAACAATTACTGTTTAGTTTTTGCACTAAATTGTATTAGGTTGATATTCTTCCATCTAAAATTTAGTTTTTCACCTACCAAAAAATTAAATGGTTCATTTACCAAGGACTGATGCACAATCATTTGTAGCAATCAAATTCTTCATCGTATTTAGTAATTTTCTTTCTTAATCTCTGACAGAGTATCTGTCATTTCACAGTATTCTATAATTATGATGGAGAAAGCATACAACACCATCACATCCCAGCTGATCAAATCCATAAAGAATACTTGCTACATATATTGTCACAATTACATTTGGGGCTGCTTTCACAAATTATCACATTTTCTTAAAGGCACAGAAATATTTCTTAAACCTATTGCTGCGATGCTGTTGTTTATTAGTACATTAATTGTAGGTAATTCTGATTGGTATTAGTTTTCAGTGACTGAAATCACCATCATCATCTATGACATTTATCAATTCTCAACTAATACTGGGTCAATGTACACCAAATTCAAGTTAACTTTGATTACCTGAATTTTAAAATCGTTTTCATTTACAATCAATTTTCCATTTATTGTTAATAACAGACCATGTTGAGTTTTTCCATGAAAATATCTAATGTGGAATTTGTCATCAAAATTACTATTTTCCCCCAACAACAAAAAAAATCAAATTATTCTGGTTGCCAATTTTCTTTCTGCGAGCTTGCACTGCTTTGACTGGCATGGTAAATAACATACTTAGGACATGTATTCTGTGGTCTGACATTTGAAAATGAAGCTCGAACTATAGAGGCTGATTGACTTCAAGAGTTAATTCTAGAATTTACTCCAAGAACATGAAGGAAATATAAAAAACAGGAAGCAAAATTCCAGGGCACCTTTGTAAAGATGGCATAACTCCATTGTAATATTAACTTCAACCTTAGTCATAGTGTAGTCATAGTGTAGTCATTGTTGAAGTTATGGTTATATTAGAGTTATGTTGTTTAGTACAGAACAGCCAATCCTTGAAGCAATGCAGGAAATGAGGAACTATTTAACTCAGTTCTTCCTGGTATCCTAGATGAATGAGTTCTCCACAATACGGTAGTCTGTGTTGCCCCTAAATGCCCAATTAACTCTTTTCCTGTTGGGTTCACATGAGATGACTACAGAGCCATGTTTATGAATGACCCTACAGAAAGAGGGTTAAATAATATTTGAATTGTTACAAATATGTATTTTTAGAATAAAATATAACAATATCAATTTATGATTAATTTTAATTGCCATTTAACTATTTAGTGACAGTTCAAATATATTTAGTCAATAAAGCATAATTAATTCTAACATTATTTCAGTTGCTCTATTGACTGAAGATGATATTGTGGTAGGTCTGATTGGCTCACGTGACCCAAAATATTACTAAAATATTTTCTAAACCCTAACCCAGACTATGTGAGCTAATTAGTATCAGATTGCTGGCAATTGGATCCAGGTCCAGGGAATAGGCTGCAAGTCTGGGTCTGGGACAGATCCATGGAATAGATCAGATCTCACTGCAATTACACACCTACAACAATATCATCTTCAGTCAATAGAGCAACTGGAATATGTTAGAATTAATTATGTTTTATTGACTAAATATATTTTAACCGTCACTAAATAGTTAAATGCCAATTAAAATGAATAGACCCCCACCTGTAATTGCTCAATAATTTGACTGCCACAAGAAACTGTATATTTCTCAGCTTGTCAATAAATTCTTGGAATAACCTCAACTCTCACCAAATTCCAAGCAACAGCCCATATTGAACAACTCTGAAGAGAAAACAAATCCTACATGCTGTATGATCAACCAGCAGAATGACAGAGTGGGGTTGTCTGTTTTAACAACTCTGAAGAGAAAACAAATCCTACATGCTGTATGATCAACCAGCAGAATAACAGAGTGGGGTTGTCTGTTTTAACAACTCTCATTGTCTTAATTGCTTTGGCATTAAGAAGCATGGTACAATCGTGTGCCTATATATACCTTTTTACTATTCCTGATCAACTTTACACTATTTATCACATATACCAAAATACATTTACAATTACATAAGATTATTACTAAATTAAAAATCTAGTTATTGACATTTAATTTCATTCTTCTGTGATGCAAAATTATGTCAATATTGAGCATTGTGCATTGTGATTACTCAGTCCTTAGATAGTAATTTTTATGTCATATTTAATATGTTTGACATTTTAAGCTGAAGAGTATAAGCATGTTGTATATATATTGACTGACAGCTGAGTATCTCTTGCCAATGCTGCACAGTATGTAATGATCTTTTTGATATTCGATGACTTTGTTTAACGTCTTCACAATGGTGTGGGACAAATGCCATGCTATGTGATACCCACTAGAACTAACCCTACAGATTACCATTATGCTGGGACAAAAACGACTGTGGCTTTGAGCTTTATGAAATCTATCCCTGGATGTATTAAGTTGCACAATGCTTAGCGGAAAGAATGTTCAAGTAGGCTATTGTACCAAGAAACAAAGACCATTTCATGACCATATCTGCTACCAATAAAAACACCATTCACCATTATACATATTACTTCCTGAAAAATTCTTGAAAGAAGTCATACAACTGTATCTATCTTATAATATATCAGAAATGCCATTACTGTAGTGACAAATCGTGGTTTCGAATAATCCATTTGTCGTGACAAAACTTTGCACTCAAAGCAAGTGCCCAAATTGAATCCCAGGAGAGCATATTAATTTAACTTGCTAATATGTCTGTTCAATTTTATCTGTCCATCCTAAACTTTCAATAAGAGTCAACTGCAATTACAGCAATAATTTAGTCTATCTTCCTCTTGGAGTAAATGTGTGGAGAAATGTTATTAGTAGAAGTCAGACACCTTAAACTACCTCTGGCTATGATGTAAATCTGGTATTACTTATATCTTCACACATTGGTGTCTTTACAGTAGTACGCTAGTGCCAACTGTGCTGTGTATACTGTGAAGTGGTTTGGTAGTGCCAACCCTATAAACAGTGACACATAGTGATATCAAAGCAGTATGATATTGCCAACCCTTTCCACATGCAATGATATCAAAGCAGTAAAATGTTTCCAACCCTATATTTACACAGCAATATCAAAGCAATATCATAGTGCCAACCCTAAGACCACAGCAATGTAAAAGAAATAAAATGGTACCAACCCTATATTTACACAGCAATATCAAAGCAATATCATAGTGCCAACCCTAAGATCACAGCAATGTAAAAGAAATAAAATGGTACCAACCATATATTTACACAGTGATATCAAAGAAATACAGTACTAAGACAGTCTACATTGATATATCAAAGAAGCAAGATTATGCCAACACATTCTTTGATATTATTATTTAGACGTAAATGTTCATAGAAGTATAATTGTGCCAATCATATCTGTACTAGGATTACTAGGATGTCAAAGCAAGCAGAATTGTGCCAACCCGTGAGTGAATGAGGAAAGATTTGTGTAGTATCTTCCTGTCCTTGTGTTAATGTAGTATCTTCCTGTCCTTGGGTTAATGTAGTATCTTCCTGTCCTTGTGTTAATGTAGTATCTTCCTGTCCTTGTGTTAATGTAGTAGCTTCCTGTCCTTGTGTTAATGAAGTATCTTCCTGTCCTTGTGTTAATGTAGTTTCTTCCTGTCCTTGTGTTAATGTAGTATCTTCCTGTCCTTGTGTTAATGTAGTATCTTCCTGTCCTTGTGTTTTAATGTAGTATCTTCCTGTCCTTGTGTTAATGCTTCAGTATGCTGTATATAAAGCATTATTGGGTTATGACATTGTATGTTTGCAGATGCTGTACCACATGTTATCTGGTTCCATTGATCTACTGGGTTGCTGGACTCTGTTGTATTGTATACTTTATGTGCCGTGTGGGCAGGTGATATCACAGCACGCTATGGTTATTACCTATAATTTATTGGCTAAGCAAGTCGTTAACTAGGCTCAGCTTATCTGATGATTGTGACTCGGTGTATGGTGTTAGATGATCAGTCTGGATGCTGTAAATTAAAAATCATTAAGGATGTTAAATTTTAAGGAAAGGCTGATTATTGGTATATTAAGGATGACATCAAGTTTTAATGAGCTTGTTAACCATATTAATAACAATAATAATGTATTTATTTTTTGCCTAATCATCAGTTTATAGCTGCTCTCTGGTGCTGTATATAAGAGATAATCCATCAGTCATACGATTGTTTCTTGAAAGCCGACACACTTGGGGAAGATTTTATGCCTTGAGGGAGTGTGTTCCATGGGGCAGTGATGGAGTAAGCCCAGTCTCTTAGCCTTGATCTTGTATGCAGTACTGACAAATAGTATACATGTACTAGCATAAAAAATAATTTAGATTTAGACATTCTTCACAAATACAAAATTGAAACTACTACAAGATAATTGGAATTTTACAAGATGTTAATATTATATAATTGTATCATCAGCTGGATTAGTGTTGTCTCATTACCCAACATTATCTTCCAGTCCTTGCACATTTCCATGCTACAGCATGACCTGTGCTATGTTTTAAAATACTTTGTACCTAGTTTCATTATGATCAATTGATTGTTTGTTTTCCCAAAAGTATACAAGGAACAAGGTTAAAATAACAATACTTTAAAAAAATTTTTTTATTATACATGATAGGATAGTACATTAAAACGTATTCTGATATTTGGTCCTGCAATTATAAAACCATGTCATATTTAGCTATCCTCTCTTATTGTATTCAGATGCCATTCCTGCTTGCTAAACAACTAATTGCTTGCATGTTATTTTTTTAATAATTTTTATGTTGTGTTTTGTATTGCAGACTTCTGGCAGTAGTCGTGTAGACACAGGATATCTGGGACCTGGTCTTCATTGACAACACTTAACTGTCTATAATACGTGTAATCTCAGAGATCCTACAGCTTCTGGTTACCCAACACTCGGATCAATACACTTGGAGAATCTCAGTCAAGCCTTGTCTACCTCCAGTATCTGGGACACACACAGGTAACGGTGAACATGATGTAGACTTAAGCAGCATTCAGACACTCTCGGACACTCTTGGACATCAGGCACTTCAAGAATGGACCTCTGAAAGAGGAACCTGACCCTCTGGGAATTCTCTGGAGCGACTCATGATGGACGAGAATTGAGAAACCTTTTAACGAGATGGGCCCGAAAGCCGTTGTCCTCTTGCGATATTGATAAAACACGGATAAGCAGAAAAGAAGAAAGTTTGTGTGTTCATCATTATCCGAAGTTCTTAGTTTTCTTCACTGACCGTCTTCTCATCCCTCAATCACCCTCCTCTCTCCAACACTACCCACCCCAACCCACCCATCTCCCACTCTTTCTTCCCCACACCCCACACCCACCGCCGCCAATGTTTGTGTGGTCCCCGTTGGCTTGGCATGCCGTTGGTGCTGATAGACACAGATGCCGTGTTTGCTCCCTGATTCCTCCGGGACGGAGATGCCCACCAGTTGGACCCTAGGGAGGAGGATAGCAGCTCGTTTGGGGCAATTAACGCGCATGTGTTGACATCCAGGTTGGAGTTGATGATATGGAACTGAACGAGATGGGCAGTAGGCAGAGAGAGATGGCTCGAACCTCGGTGGTACCAGCGCCCGATGAGGTCACATACGGTCCTGAGTCTGGTGGTCAGACAAACACGTGCGAGCCACAGGCGGGCTGGGTGGAGTACCGCCCGGTCATCAAACACATGGATCGGTTACTGGACGAGCGGTGTCAGGCTCGCCTCAAGAGCAACATGACCGCATCACTGCAGGCCAAGGTGTACAACTTCCTGGAACGACCTACGGGATGGAAGTGCTTCATATACCATTTCACAGTGTGAGTATGAACACTTTCACAGTACATTTCACATTGTATGAACACATTTACAGTACATTTCACAGTGTGAGTATGAACACCTTCACAGTACATTTCACAGTGTATGAACACATTTACAGTACATTTCACAGTGTGAGTATGAACACATTTACAGTACATTTCACAGTGTGAGTATGAACACCTTCACAGTACATTTCACAGTGTAAGTATGAAAACCTTCACATATTTGCTATACAATTTCATGGTGTATGAAAACTTTAACAGTACTATTTTGAGTGGATGTATTGCCCTGATCATTTCCTTGAATGTTGTCTATAACATTGCCATGAAAATTGCCCTGGAAATTGCCCGGAACATGATCCTGAACATTGCCATGAAAATTGCCATGAAAATTGCCATGTAAATTGCACCTTTAACATTGCCATAAAATTGTGATATGTAATTGTAAAGTGCCAAGTAAATTGCCCTGAATATTTCCCGTCACTTTGCCATGAAAATTGTCATAAACATTGCCCTTATATTGCCATAAATATTGCAAAGAAAAATGACCTAAACAGTCCCCTGATCTTGCTGAAGACAATCATGTCAGTTGATAAAGAATTGAAGATTTGGACTGTACAATGTAACAATGTTCAAAATGGTGCAACTTTCACAATATCAATTATTGACTGTAAATGCTGTAAAAATCCACCTTGTTTAAACACCATAGCATTTTAGTAGTAGTCTAGTAAACTCAAATATCAACATGTTAACTGTTATAGATTTTAAAAATTGATTTAGCTGTAAGAAATGTATCATCAAGGCAAGGTTACCTTAGTCCTTTGCATGGAATTAAATATGGTGCACTTTAGTAATAAGACCATATACTCCAAGCACCTGTCTACTTCATTATTTTAACCTAACCTTTGCAGAAGATGCTCCTTAAGAAAGCCCACCTCGATAATTGATGTTATGTAAACATGTTCTCTGATGTGTGCTGCTACACAAATATGAAAATGTGAGTTTGTGTTCAGTGCAGGCCTGTAGGGCTTGACTATAGAAAACCACGGTGAAGCGAGCTGGTGCTTCTCTGGCCAGGGTAGTGGGTGGTGTTCATGTCAGATCTATAATGTCACATGTTGAATACACATAAATTCCCACGATTTTCTTTCTGAGAGATATGTAGGTATCAAGTCACACAATTTTTTTAACCTTTGGGATCGATTCAAGAATTTTATATTCCCACTGTGAAGTAAAAAACTTTCTGTGGTTAAAGATGTGTGTATGGTGCTATTAATCTTTCTACGGTCTGATTTGCATTGACTCTAATCAAGTAAGCTGCTGTCAATTCCTTTCAGGCCAATTTAGCTCCACTGGTATGTATTTAGTTCCACTGGTATGTATTTATAGATTTGAAGGTGTTTATTGAGTTTAGAAGATTGTCACCACATCCCACGTTGAAGTTAATGATGAAGGTAACATACACACACACTCATACACATACACATACATACATGCATACACTTGCATACATTGTGTGCACACACACACACACACACACATACACATATATACACACAGACATGCACATACACATATACACACACAGACACACACACATACACACATACACATATACACACAGACACACACATACACATATACACACACAGACACATACACACATACACATATACACACAGACACACACATACACATATACACACACATACACACATACACACACATACACACACATACATTAATAATGTGTGTATTTACATGACAACATAAACTGTATACAGGTCCCAGACAATATCATAACAACAAAATGCTAGTACGGCTATATAGAACATCTAGTACAGCTCATGGGCCTGACTGCACACAGACTTGCTAAATGCCCAATATCCATTTTAATAGTTCCAATAGGTATATTATGTTATAGCTGTGAAGGCCAGATGATTGCAAGTACAACACAACATATATATCCAATGCTAGGATCGAAAAGAATAGAACAATATATTATTTACAGCAGAGGTAATGGGGCATCATTAAAATGTGAAGTCACACCACAATCAATTGTCTTGGTTAGTTTAACCCTCTAAATCCTTTAAATTCTCGAGAGCTAATTCTATTTGGCATCTCTGGATGTCTCTAGCATTGAGAAGGTTAACAATGTGGAAATGATGCAAGAGTGTTCCATTTGGTTAATTCTATATACAAATCATGATTGAGAGTTGGATCCAATGTTTTATATACATGTATCATTGTATGTATCCCTGAGCTTGGAATACATACGATAATAGTCCTCTGTCATGTATATAATTCATTATACTTTAGAATCCTTTGGGGATTTTGTCCACATTATTTATAACTTCAACTCTCCAGAGACATTACTAGGCTGAACCCATTGACAGAAAGGACAATGCTTGACATATTTCTGACTACATGACACTGCTGACACATACTGCTGTGCTGTGACACCTGTCAAGTATTCCTTCAGGACATGTCATCACACAATTCTGCCGGAAGATTTTGTTCCACTATATCCGCATCACAATTGTATCACGGTACTGTTCTGTATGTCAAAGCACGACTGAAATTGATTGTGTATAGATACGTAAACAAACTGGCCTGCCTCCGTATATACAAACACAGAGATAAGTGAAACAATATAGCTCATGAACCCATTTTTCTATGGAACTCTTTTTATCTCTGCATATTGCAGAATTGGTATTTCTTGTTTGAGCGTGTAGTCATAAAGGATTGACATAAGCATGAAGGAAAACACTAGAATCAGAGAGCAATTAGCAGATGTTAAATATTTAAATCATTTAGAAAGTAGGGCACATGTCTTGTGGACATAGATGAAGCTTTAGTGAATGTAACTACAGTTTTTTCAACTGTCTGTGGCACAGTTTTATAAAGATAACCATTTATAGAGAGAATGTGATGTTGGCAAACAACCTTATGTAAATGCCCTCCTAGCTGTAATGGAATTTCTTCTTGGCTGTGAATGTAGGCCAATGTTTGTATGATTTAATGCTGTGGTAATTCAGGCATTTCAGTATTATAACTATGCGTCCAGTTTTTAAACAAGCAATTTCAACAACAAAAAATTTAAATGTTAAAAATATATTTAAAGTTTATTTTTATTAAAAAGTTTCCTCTTTGATATTAGAATTAAAAGAATAAGTATTAGAAATAAGAAAATGCTTAGAAAATATCTAATCTTTCATAAATATATTTTATTTGGCAGAAACTAATTTCCAACAAACATGCAAAATTGTAATTTCTCTTGTAATGTCATCTTTCTAGAGGGAAAGGGTTAAAACAAAATAAAAAGTATCATCACATAGAGACATACTCTGTTCTTTTTTATGGTAATATGCAAGGTATGTAATACTATAATCTGAATGTATAAGGTGTTAACTTGGACCCAATTTACACTCAACTTTCATTACTCTGACAGTTATCCATAATACTAGAATATTATATAAAAATAATAGAAATAAATAATGTGCTGCATGTTGACTTCAGAAATACCAAGTAGTTACGTTTATCACCCAATATACTGACTATGATAGGAGATATATACAGTAGTTCAAATTCATATCTTCTAGGAGATATTAACTTGATATCTCCTAGGAGGTATCAATTTGATATCTCCTAGATATCAACTTGATATCTCCTGGAGATATAATTTCAAATGCTTATGATTGGTCAATTTGGTCATGTGACTTTAAAGGTCAACTGCTGAAAAATATTCTCCCTTAATGCTCCAAATCATTCGGAGTAAAATCTTACCCTAAAAATACGAACATACCCATTTTTTTCAAATATTTATTTTCTAATGATACTTGGAAAATGAAAAGTGACTTAAAACATGGTCAATAATGTGATTGTTACAAATGTAGCACCCAGTCAGGCTGCAATGATAAAGATAGATTTCATTAACGACAACTACGGCCAAACAAAATTCAGAAAAATGTTCGCATTATTGTTATTGGACCACAGCCTAAGAGAGAAATAGTGATATGGTTTATGTTCTCATCTCCAGTTTTACCCTCTGCATGCTGTTTGGTACCAGAGATGTCTGATAGCAAAGTGAATGTGATTATTTCAGTGAGATGGTTAACCCTCTCCATGCTGAAGGCAACCGTAGATGCCCTAAAGAGCCAGATGGGAGAGACAGTCATGTAATATATATGCAAATGCCTAAATTCAATTGAATATTTCTTATGCGATCATGATAGGATGCACTGTATACTGTGGCAATGCAGTTATCATCCTGGTCAGTCAGTACCAGCCGGTGGTCTACTGCAACATTCAGCGCTATGGATGTTGCGGGTTTCCTCCAGCCCTAAACTGACAAGATGTGATATGTGAAGAAATGTTAAAGTGGCTCTAAACGCCAATTTAAAAAACAAATAATAATTGAATAGTGGTTCTGTTCCTATGTAAAGTAAGGAGAGTTTTATAATGAATGTATTATTATTCTATTTAGCAGAAATTCTGCCAGTTGACCGCTATTCCAATAAGACTATGACAAGTAATGTTTATCCAAAATATGCGATGATTCTAGTGATTTGATTGGTTGAGAGTTGTCCCGTAAAAAGTCGTACATCCCAGTTTGGCCGTAGATAAAATTTATGACCTCATAATTGACATAAATAACTGTGCCATCATTTTGGCTGCCCTTAACTTGCACGTTAGAAAGACATTTCGGCATGAATATTCGCAAATTCACTTTCTGAAGGCTCGTTCAGACATAAAGCATGCTGCAGTCACAATGGTTAACCGCACAGTTTTCCATTGTGTACTGGATTGCAGAATGGTTTCAGTGTGTTCATGTGTTTCTATAAGGAGCGATCCGTTGTCGTGAAACCGCAACAGGAAATGCTGCAGTAACCACTTAGGTCTGAATGAGCCTTTAAACATGTAGATCTATTATGATTTTGAATAAATTCGTTACCAGTGTGCTTTCTGGGGCATGCAGGTTATTAAAAGCTGAAATTTCTCACATAAAAGTCTGTATGCCCCAGAAATCATGCTGGTAACTAATGATTTCCAAAATATGCGACGATTCTAGTGATTTCATTGGTTGAGAGATGTCCTGGAAAAACTCATGACTTCATGGCGGTCGCCCTCAGCTATTACGTTATATAAAGACATTTTGCATGGATATTCGCAAGTTAGCTTTCTTAAAAGTATGCAGATCTATTATGATTTTGGATAAATACGTTCACCAGCATGATTTCTGGACCATACGTGTTTTTACAGGCTGAAATTTCTTTTGCAATAATCTATACACACCAGAAACCACGCTGGTAATTAATAATATTACTATCACTTACCTCATTGGTCATGTTCCAATACAAGTACTTACATATCCGTCTACCATATTTTATGTCATCATCATTATAGACTTCATTTGTTATTTGACCTTGATCGAAAAGTAATAGTAATTAGATTAGATTAGACCAGTTACTATTCAAACAAGGTCAAAGGACAAATGAGATGTACAATGCATATGTTATGACCTGTAATTACCAACCCAGTTTACAGCTATTAATTGATGACTGTTGGGTTACCGCCCTGTGAATTATCACCCTGTCAGTTACCAATACCAATGAATAATTGCCACCTTATCTAATAGTATTGGAAAATTACAATCCATTCTGTTAAAACTGCAGGCCACCAAGTCAATTTATTGCCACACAGTCTAATACAACTTGACAATTGGTATCCTGTCTACCGATATTATAACTATGGCATTGCCATCGTGCCCAGGTTCGTGCCTAGTTGATGCCATATTGTGTAGCATATTTCTCCATATTGCTCTAGTCCAGCCAGCTGTAATATGGGTACCTGGTAGGATGAGATGGAATTGTTAATGCTACCCTTCTAGCATCTGAAATGGCTGCTTGTGTTTCATACTCCCCAAGGAGTATAGATTGTGAGTACACATTGATCTATTGACAGGATCTATTTCCAATGGACTATTGCTCTGGTATCACTGGATAATTGAAACATGTGGTAGTCTAATGCTATTTTACAGTTGACATCACAGACCTATAGCATAATACTTCCTATAGCTAATTCAGCATCAAGTTGCATAGCATAATACTTCCTATAACTAATTCAGCATCAAATTGCATAGCATAATACTTCCTATAACTAATTCAGAATCGTTTCATAGCATAATACTTCCTATAACTAATTCAGCATCAAGTTGAATAGCATAATACTTCCTATAACTAATTCAGCTTCAAGTTTCATAGCATAAATGTTTCCAGAACTACAATGTATTGCCAATGGAATAGTGCTACCACAGGATCCATCAAAGCTAATGCTATTTGACAATTGCCACCAAGTCCATTAAAACTGGACAATTACCATATGTCACCATTTCATTTCTATATTTCATTTAGCAAGAGTACAATAGAAAGTCACTGCTACTTAATAGTTTGCAAGGCAGCAATTGCACTAGGTGACCATTGTACCAGATGACCATTGTATTAGATGACCATTGTATTGGATGACCATTGTGTTAGATGACAATTTTACTAAAACAATTTCCATGAATGAAATGCCACCAAACTCATGATCAGAATGAAGTCAATGAAGCTGTAAGTAAGGGTGTGAAACATTTAGCATGTATAAGCTGTCTGATATTTGTAAGGCAGCATACACATAAGCCAAACCACATTAAAGCTTTGTTAGGACATCCACCATCACTGTTCCCAGTACACCCTGGTTGTGAGATGATAAACAACCCTTCATCATTGTCATTAACAACACAGTGTGGCACAACCACGACAACAATAGATTTGCAAGGTGAATTATTGCAAGTAAATATTCCTGTTCAAATCATCCTGACATCATTCTGATTTCCCAATACAGGCTGTTCTTCAATACAGTTCTAAAATGTCTTTCATACACAAGCAGTGATCATATTATTGTCTACTGTATCCTATTATCAATGGTATGGCAACATTCAAGAGTCTCATCGAAAATATGCTATAGATTTTTTATGCTGAAATGATGATAATACCAGCGGACTGCAGACTGTGGACTAGACTGTGGACTGCAGACTGTGGACTGCAGACTGTGGACTAGACTGTGGACTGCAGACTGTGGACTAGACAGTGGACTGCAGACTGTGGACTAGACTGTGGACCAGACTGTGGACTGCAGACTGTGGACTAGACTGTGGACTGCAGCTGCAGTGCAGCTCTGTTTTGACACTATCTGCCATGTGTCAGTGATAGCATGTGCTTGGATCCTGTATGAGGAATTACGGACATTCCCCATCACTTTACTCTAGAAAACACATACATAAGGCATAGGTAATCAAACGCTTGTTACTTCAAGTCCACGGTGTATTTGAATAATGAATATGCACTGAATTGAATTAGGTGAGCAAGTTAGTTGGTTTTACACACTGTTTTCTACAGTGATCACAAATTGATTTGCTTTTAGTCTGCAATACATACTGTGTGTCTCATGATTATACTAAATACCATACTAGTAGTCAGTTTTGGTGCAAATAAATCATGGGTAATAACTTTGAATTATGTCCAATATAAATAAGAGAATTTAATATGTACAATATAATTTTCGCCAACACGTTTTATAAATTCAGTAATATATGAACACAAATGTGAGATTCTATTTATCACATAACTGTAGAAACTATTGTAATATCGATTTTCAGTCACAAACACTATTAAGGCAAATGTCTTTGGAACTGGGTTAAAGCACGCAGACAAAATATAGTTTCAAGTAAATATATAAATATTAATAAATGTGTTTGCATATTTAATTGAAGAAATCTTTTATCTTCAAGAAGAAGCTCTAAAAGAGGTCCCAAAAAGACTTTGACTTTGTGTCTGAATACAATTATAATAATATATTGTGTTACGGCACTAGTTGAATTATTAACATTTATAGCATGGGTTTATTACACTCCCAATCTCTATGTTATGTGATAAATAAAGATAAAATGCAATTTGGTTTAAATAGCTGTTGAACTGAAGATTGACATTTCTTTTAGTTCATAAAGATATGGACATAGTGTTAATTGTTCAAGGTGTCATTATATATATCAACTTTTTCATTTTGGTGAATCTCCCAAAGTTGCTAGTGCAAAGTTGGAAAACCTTTGTAATAGAATATACCTTAGTAAAGTTTTATTTATGTTTACTGAACCTATAAGAAACTTCATAAGATTTCATAAACTTAGTAGTACTGTGCAAATAAATTATCAACTTATAAAGTTGACATGTGATTGTTGTAGAATCAATAGTAATACTTCTGTGGAACCATGTAAGTAGATACTCTTTAGAAAACAATCCCTCAAACATGACAACATGGTGCTATAAACTTTGAAAACTGAATTATTTTAATATTCTAATATAAAAACCCACTGCAATAACTAGATCTGCATAACAGCACAATTTGTGTTAACATAACAAAGTATTTGAGATTTCCACATGCGAAACGATAAATGATAATCTGAACTGTTCTGTATGTCATGAATTCTCAAGTGTTGCAGAACATAGAGATAATCCACAAATTCTTCCTTTGGTAAGCTAATTGACTCAAATGATTTCTCCCTTGCAACGCTATTGCGCATGAAATGATTTTTCTTGTTTGATAAATGCAATTCCAACAAGAATTTATTCTGATGTCAAGTCAGTGTTGAACTGTAAAAATACAATGCACATAATATCAGGGTTAGAAGTTCCCACTCGCCTGGCGACCTGATCCATATCTCCTAATGTTAAAGGTATCCTACAGGCTAGTAGAAATTTCATATTTTGTTATTTATATAATTATTTGGGCGAGTGTGTTTTAAAGTTAAGTTCCATCGATGAATATATTTGTTTACACTGTTACAGATGTGTATGCAGTAAAAGAAAATGTTTTAAATAGAAAGCTGCTCACTTTATAGTCTAAATTACCTACTGCATTAATCACAAATCTGTAGATTTTACCTCGATCATGCCAACATATATGTATGTATACATAGAAACATGACATAAAGCAATTAATGTCTTCCTCGGTCACAGTGCCCTGACATTATAATAGTGCATAGCTAATTTCAAATCCATTTGTTTGACCACGCATTGTAGTGTCTATAAATCCATGGGAATATTTGACAATCTGTTCGATATGTAATACATGTGGACCTTAATGATTTATTAATCAATATCAATAATCCATATTGCAGAAAGAAAAAAAAAAATCTTATATTATGTGTAGCCGTGTGATGTAATATGCTCCTACTTGTATCGGCCAGTGGGGTTACCCCTTTGGCCAAGTTGGTAGAGTGTTGGACTCACAATTCATGCAACGAGTCCAATGTTCTACCACTGCCACTACCACCTGTCATAGAGAATGTACAAATATTGAAAGTATTAACTGCAATATGCTGACTATGTGTATCTGACTACATGTACTAGTATCTGACTATGTGTACTAGTATCTGACTACATGTACTAGTATCTGACTACATGTACTAGTATCTGACTATGTGTACTAGTATCTGACTATGTGTACTAGTATCTGACTATGTGTACTAGTATCTGACTACATGTACTAGCATCTGACTACATGTACTAGTATATGACTACGTGGACTAGTATATGACTACGTGGACTAGTATATGATGTATGTATTGATATTGGTCATTAGTTTCACCACCAGTGAGAGTATGCATTATTTCACTTCCTGTCTCTGTGTACTAGCATTCAATAGAAGATAAATAGGAAAACTATGTCAATCACATTGAAAACAACACAACTAAAGTGCTTTGTACATCACTCGGACTCTTAATGTCCATACTGTGTTAATCCTGATCATTCGTGTCAAGGCATCCATGATTGCCTCCAATGGGTAGGAGGTTAACATGCCGATGTGAAAGTAATCACACTGTCCAGGCCCTGAGATTATGAAACTTTATAGGTACGATTTTAGGCTTAAACCAATGGGGATTGTGAACGAAACTTTGAGTTGAGCATGAAATTATACTAAAAAACGTTTCTTATTCTTGGGGCCAGGTCTTTTCAGGGATGTGTGTGATTTTAAAGAAACATATTTAAAATCAATCCAGAGCAATTAAAATAGATGTTACTAGAACACTAGAAAACAATTATATGTTACTAGACAATTACAGAACACAATTAGATGTCACTAGAACATTATAGAACACAATTAGATGTTACTAGAACATTACAGAACACAATTAGATGTTACTAGACAATTACAGAACACAATTAGATGTCACTAGAACATCATAGAACACAATTAGATGTTACTAGAACATTACAGAACACAATTAGATGTTACTAGAACATTACAGAAAACAATTAGATGTTACTAGAACATTATATAACACAATTATATGTTACTAGGACAGTACAGAATACAATTAAATGTTACTAGGACAGTACAGAATACAATTAAATGTTACTAGATCATTACAGAACACAATTAAATGTTACTAGAACATCACAGAACACATTTAGATGTTACTAGAACATTACAGAACACAATTAGATGTTACTAGAACATAATTTTATTTCTAAAAAGTCACAAATGATGATCTAGAGAACAAGCTCTGAGATTATGATACCTTTTGAGTACGATTTCATGCTCAAGCTCAAATTTTATATGAATATTTGTGAACAAAACTTTGAGTCGAGCATGAAATCGTATTCAAAAAGGTTTTCTCATCTCTGGCCCAAGGCAGATGTTCTCAAACCTTACAGAGGTTAGGTAACATAACGACTCACATATTCTAATAATATCTTATTATTATTCTTGCGCAATGTCTGCAATTGCATTGCCTATCAACTAATGAGAGCATTAGTCCATTAGGATTAGATAGATAGATAACCTAGCCAACATCAGACCTACTCCACCTGACTGTAGAAACTGCTTGTTATCACTGGACATGCTTGACTTGGATTTGGCTAAGGCCAAACAAGAATAATTGTTGTGCTTCCAGTAACCTGACCATATTTATATGGAACTGAAAAGTTTCTATCACATTTTTAAGGCAAAAAATATATATTTGTGTTTCACTTTTAATAAAAAAAATAGATGATATTTAACATACATGCTTCTGCATGCAGTCTGAAACAAAATAAATATTATTTAATATATTCTAAACAATACATGATAGTACATACACACATATTTATTATGTTATAAATTTTATGAAAATAAATATTGAAACAGTTCTACATGTACCTACGAACCAATACCTTTTAGGGATATATTACTAGTACATGAAACACAACTATTTTTGTCTGGCCTAATATGTACCTCCCAACCACACATGATAGAATAGTTTTTTTAAATATAAAAAATACATTTTAAAAATATTATAGATATTCTAGATCAAAAAAAAGAAAAGAAAGTAATTTATGTTAAAAAAAAACTTTAAATTTTAAGAATAAAGTAAAATATATATAATATAAAGGAGAAATGCTGCCAGTCTAGGTCAGCCTCACCTCGCAATCTAATATATATAACAAGGGAGGACACTTGATGGTCCCTCAACACTAGACTGAAATTTTAAATGTGCATATCTATTTTATTTTCAACCTCTGTAGTTGTCTTAATGGTACCATTTCATGCTCCGCATGGGAGCAGTTCTTAACATAAATACCTCTGAATTAAATCGTATCTCTGATAACCATGAACAAAGTTATTAAAATTTCCACAAAAAAAATGCAATAAATCATCTTAGTTGTGTAGACAGAAGTTCAAGGACTCAATGCACATTCTCTCTTCTGGTTTGTTAAAAATACATAGTAAATAGTCTTGCGGGAAATTCTAAGCATTGCTGTCTGCTAGACATCGTATTTTGAATGAACTGTTTCAATTCTGCACTGTCAGAATACAATGTTTAGCTTTGAATTTCCCCGCTGACCTAGACTGGTAGCATGTCTCCTTTATATTATTATTATTTTATTTTTTAAATTTCTTTTACATAAATTGCTTTTTTATCTTTTTTTTAGATCTAGAATATCTATAATATTTTTTAAATGTTAATTTTAAAAAAATAAAATATTATACCACTGAACCCTGTGCTACCAACCCATAGTTTTTAGGAATATATTACCTGAAACACAGCTAATTTTTTTCTGGCCTAATGGACTGTTAGTTCTGGAAGTTAATTAAGCTTCTCAATTCAAATGGGTCTGTTCCCAATGTTGGACACTCATTGTTCAGCAAGATGACCACACAATGTGCACTGCAATATGTTGGTCAGTATGTCCAGGGGGCGGATGAGTGACCATCACCATCCAATCATTCTGATGACTATCAGTGGACAATTAACAATATTGGACCGAGACATGATTAAAGGAGGATGTAGGACTGGTATCCAAGCAGATTACGGCAGCTGTTTGATGAAGCATTGGGCCGGGATTATGTAAGATTACATGTCCCAGCCAACAGACAAACTGTTTAGCTCTTCACGATCCTGGTAATCCATGTCTTGGACTGGGCCTGTTGTGAGGCATTGACTTGTATTGACTGATAACAGACTTTAAACTTCCCATAGAAATGTCACAGGTCTGGATGCAATTGTTCTGGAGACATCAAACCCCTTCATAATCATATCCACTCAAAAGCTGGTAATTAATTATTAATTGTATTTGTGATATTTCAATAGAATTATTTATTAAAATATTATTTAGACTAGTACATGGTATAAAATAATAAACCAATAAAAATTTGACCTAATTACAGAAACTAGGACAGATAGTATCGATCTATTTGGAAGGTGTCTTTCAGTTACAAAATCCTTTATTCAAACATCGACAGTAACATCTGATCAATATCCAAATGTTCTATCTCCTAATTAACCAAGCATTGACTTGATCATGTATGAGTGAACATCAAAAGAGAAATAAAAGTTGAGTACATTGGGTACATATAAATGTGGCATACGTCATCATGGATTATTTCCAGATTATTTTTGTATTTGACTTGAATGTTACACAAATCATGAGATAAACATGATATAAACATGGAAGATAAATATGATATGGACATGGAAGATAAACATGACATCAACATGGGAGATAAACATGATATAAACATGTGATATCAACATGGAAGATATCAATATGAAAGATAAACATGAAATTGACATTTGAGATAAACATGATATCAAGATTGGAGATAAACATGATATTAAAATGTGAGATAAACATGTGATATCAACATGGAAGATAAACATGATATCAACATGAAAGATAAACATGACATTGACAGTTGAGATAAATATAGGATATAAACATGATATTGAAATGCGAGATAAACATGGGATATCAACATGTGAGATAAACATATGATATCAACATGAGAGCCTATTGCCTAGGCCCTATATAATGTTTATAGATTTGTTAAAAGGTTATCCTAATAAACTGATATCAACACGTGAGACAAACATTTGATATCAAAATCAGAGATAAATGAGATAATCACTAGAGGTGCTTTTAACCAGAATCCTAAACAGTACATCCAGACAAAGGTGAACTATTTGTACTTTCTATTTTCCTGAAGTTGATTGCAGGTAAACAGCTCTCTGGAGAATACCATTCAGTCAATCCAGACCTGGTTGGACCCTAGGCTGTTAGAGCACCTTAATTGCACTTTGCCATTGTCTGCAGCGAAATTGATAATGTCAACATTCTTCAGACCAGTACATTAATGTCATTTCTAATGACAGTACAGAGTCTGTGTGCTCTGCTGTACTCAATGGTCAGATTGAATCTCTGGAAATACAAAATGCTCTGCCTGTATATCTATGGGGTGATTTGGATGATTTTCTCTTAATGTACACAATGTATTGTACTAATGCAAAATTTGACCTGTGAAATTAAGTATGTGATGGTTCAGTTTTGTTCAACAAATCGTTCATCAAGTGCACAAAGAACTGGCACAGACCATCAACAGTTACAATGCTTATTGAACATAACATTTATACACTTGAATTCATGGCATTGAGATCATGTACTATTGAGTTTCTTGCCTGCATGCATTGTCCATGAAATAGCGTATAAACTGTCATTATTTGCAGGGCTTTGGAATTAACCCATGAGATTTGTTTTCTCCTGGGAGCTAGAATATACAAATCTGATATTATGGTAAAAACAAAAGTTTTTAATGTCCTGGATATACCGTCATATGGATCTACAGCTTCATTTCAGTTATTTCGCAAAATCTACCATAAATGGTGCAACATTTATACATTTTGCCCACTTACTTCATCAATAATTGTTATAATGTAGTCAAGATAACATAAATTATAGACCTTTACTTCACCAATTCCAGTACATTTCTATTTTAAATATTTAAACACAAAATCTTGTGATTTCCCTTCGAAAGCCTGCCAACAATGAAATCTTGCAGAACTACGCTGGTATCTGTTTATGACAGTTTGGAATAGGCTATTAGTTATAATCATTACAATTATCCCTTCTCCCATGTGAACAAAATATTCCATAGCCAAACTAATTTTTTATTATATATTTTTTTAAATTGGGGTTTATGGCCGCTTTCAAGATTCTTTCACTTGTATAATGGCTTGTCAGTTTAGGGAAGGAGGAAACCCACAACATCCGTAGCGCTGAATGTTGCAGTAAACATGTGAGCACCGGCTGGTACTGACAAGACCAAGGATGATAACTGCATT
>JAUTBT010007719.1:0-25548 GCA_032361225.1 Lepetodrilus schrolli
ATTACAATTTAATTCGCATATATTTTTACAATATGATTATACAGACATTGTATATGACTACAGTTTTTAATTACAAGTGTTTGTATATACAGTTTAATAGTGTCTCATAAGCCAATGTGGTTGGGTGCTTTAATTTATTGTTTAAACATGCAATTTAGTATATATACACGTGTCACCTAAATAAAATATCCTTCTTCTTCTTCTTTTCTTCTTCTTCTTCTTCTTCTTCTTCTTCTTCTTCTTCTTCTTAAAATAGTCATCTGTGACGTAATATGTCAGTGGTTCTGGATAAAAATTGAAAATGTTTTTAATTCAATCACATTGCAGATTTCAAATATATATTGATCGAGACCACATCTGCGTTATTGAACGTTGTAAAAAAAAAAACAGAGTGTTGTATGCCAGATAGATAGCATGCCATATATTCTTTTTAAATTGGGGTTTAGAGCCGCTTTGAAGATTATTTCACTTATTATATCACGGCTTGTCAGTTTAGGGCAGGAGTGAACCTGCAACATACGTAGAGCAGAATGTGTCAATACATTTGGTTGTTTGACTAGAAAACACAAATGGTTTTATAGGTATACATCACGGTTTGTTGACAGGTTTAATGGTCAAAAGTATTAGTACATGAAATTACGTTCATTTGAGGTGTCTACACAGGTATATTGAGTAACCCGCTACATTTTTCGCATATCCCACTGGTTTTCAATATTTTCATATTTTATTACTTTTTAATGTGTATGTTAAGTAGCTATAATGGTACCAGTGGTCGTGAAAGGTTATCATGACCGTGTTCAATGATTAAAGTTATCCCCCTTAGTCTATTTTAGACAATAGAAAATTGAGATATTACAGTACATTATATGTGTTTTACCGGATATGCAAACTACAATAGAATTTTACCTATCCTACAGCCGTGAAAAGATATTTGGAGGTACAAAAACGATGATATGTATGCTAAGTGCATGTACTTTGCATTTCTAACTCCAACTTAATCTGTGATTGTATGTTTGTAAATACAACGTCTATTTTTATGTATGTCTTCGTGTGGCTAGTTATGAACTGTATCATATCATACATAATTATCATTACTATATAATTATATAATACTGTCACGTTTAATATTATACTACTATAACTTTGTGAAGCTGACTCCATTAATTTCGTGTTTGTTTTTTTGGGTTAACAACGTCATACTGCTATATTGTGGACGATTTCACAATAATGGCAGTCTTAAATTTACGTCATGTCGAGAGAACCCTCATTTAGTGTCTTGAAACTGTCCATTAGCGACCAATACTTCACTTCTAACACAATAGCATCATGCCATTAGAGTACTAATAGTCTATTGCTTAACCCGGGGAAAATAATAGTTTCCACCGATCACAAATCTAGTTTAAATACGATACTGAAGCTGAAAGACACCATCCGAAACAATCGTCAGTGTTGCCGGACGCTATATATATAAATAGCTCAACGGTCGTGGGTTTCAGCTAAATTCATTTAAATAACGTTATATCAACAAATAAAACAGAATTTTTGCTAGTTTAAATAAAAATAATACAGTAAAATAGCAACATGCGTATATACCTTCATGCAAAACACCCTTAACAGTGAGTTCAATCTTGAAAATCAATCATTTTGAGAAAATACTGTTCACTAAAATCATGTAGAAGTCATTGATATGCCAATTTTTAAAGGGACACAGTTACACATAACAGTTTAATTTTGATTAATTTTGATGTAATGTTAATTGTAAGAGGTACATGCACTTTAATAAACCAAACATAACTCAAATGAACAAATTCCCTAAAATACTTTCCAGCAGTGCAGTATAAATTTGGTGATCTATGTTCAAAGCATTTACCGATATTCTAACAAATTACAAGCTATTAGTACTAATTAATAGTAAATGACAATCGGGTTACAAATTATTAACATTTATTCACTTGTTAATGCAGTTAGTGACACGTGACCATGACACGTGACAGACATGTCAGGTTATAAATCTGACCTTTACAAGACCTCTTGTAATGGACAGAATCGATCTCAATTGTCCATGTAGGATTGATTGGTGTCTACCTAAATAAATAAATTTATCTTATTGATAACATTCGTGGACTGGATTACAAAACAAGTAATAAACTTAAATACAAAAACAAACAAAAATAGAAATAAATAAAATACAATTTTATAGAATAGAAAATCATACATGTAGAATAGAAAAGGGAATTTAATGAAAAGAAATGTAATATCCAAAAAAAATAAAAGCAAAAAAATAAAAAATAAATATCCAATTATAATAATTATAAAGTACAATATTATAATAAAATATTATGTAAACTAAAGTAAACTAAATAACAATAACAATAAAAATGACAACACAATGATAGATCTCTCCAATAACAACGTATTGTATTCAAGGTTCATTGTTGATGTCTATTTACATCGGTGGAGAAAGTTCTTCAAGTAGAGTCTGTGATACATCGATAATGCAATCCGTCTGTCTGGAACGCGGAGGAACACTGCAGAGTACCCGGATGTCCGGATATCCTATTCGTCTCCTCATAGAATATTCAATAACCAGCTCTCACTCCGGAAGTGCGTCTGTAAACTTATGTGATTTTTGCTCAAACTTGTCGCTTTCTTTTTATATATCCGGGATGACAGTCTACAGAATAAGTTTAGCATAAATTTATCGGAATTTGTTAATAGTTGCAAACGGAAAATGATCCGTTCAATGAGTTCATCCATTTTCCCTTTAGTATTCTAATAAAAAACAGTTGAACTACATGTAAGTGCAGAAAAACATACAATAAGATCTGAACCGACTGGAAAATAAATAAAATAAATAAATAACCCGAATAAGCTAAATCTAAAAATTAGTTTTAAGAAATAGTATGTATGTCAATAGAAATTGACCTTTAAATGCAATATAAGTAATACAGGTATGACTTAAATATCCACCAGGTATTTGTGGTGACAATCAGGGCACCCCTACTTACTAAGAGTCCATAGCGCTCTCATATCTATTGCTCTAATTGCTCAAATTGTCTCTGAGTAGCTACGAGAACTTCAGGAAATAGTGCCGTGGGGCACGCATATATTTATATGTGTAATCAAGACAGACACTAATCTATTGTTATTGGAAATATTGATAATAATCGAACTAGGGCATCACGTGACTATCACGTGACAGATGTAATTCTAATATGGCAGCGACCGTGAGATCTAATTGGAGAGTGATAAATTACGGTTGGGTATTAATTTCAAAATAATTATATTTAATTAGAACCCATAATATAGTCATATTTGTCTTAGTATTGTATCACCCGTCTACGGGAAATAGGGTAATTTATATTAATTATATTTCGACTACTTCCTGATTGTTAGGCAACGTGAAAAGACTGCAGATATATAGTTTACTAAAATATATACTATTATCTAATCAAGACAGACACTAATCTAATCAGTTATTGGAAATATTGATAATAATCGAGCTAGGGCATCACGTGGCTATCATGTGACAGATGTAGTTCTAATAATGGCAGCGACCGTGAGATTGCCGAGAGGACTGTGAGCCAATCCCGAGGTTAGCCGAGTGAACTCACCACTGTCGCCATGACCGGAAGGTATGACGCCACACTGAAAACTACACACATTCTTACACTTGATAACACTGGTACATGCTCTATGAAGTACAGAGTGCATATAAAAATAACCCAACTGTCATCTTGCCACAAACGTCTCCATATATCAACAGCTTTGCTTTACAATTGTCTGATCATTTAGCATGCACATGGGAGCAGTTCTTGCGCAAAACGAGTCTTGCCAAAGGTATGTTCGTTTTCTAATTTTACCATTACAAGAATTCTAGATTGCAGATTAAGTCATCCGAGAAACGATACCTTGCGCTTGTAGGACCACACACATTTACTGTTAGGATATATTAGGTATATAACCTCAAGGGGGTATGCTGTAATTGTGATGTACAATATTTTGCATTGCATCTTCAGTCTGTTGCAGTGTACATATGTTATTGCTAACGTCTTAATTATTAGCATTTCCATTTCACAATAAGACGTGTTACTATCTTCGAGTCGACGTCGGGTCTGATAACGGTTAGAAGCATCATGTGTATATTTAGCTTACACTCGCCTACATCAGATACAAGTTGCATTAAATATAGTACTATTCTGGCGCCGATATATTTGTGTACATGCATAGTTACATTATTATTAGCAAATGTTCTGAATAAGTGTCATGGTACTTGGGCTAGCAAATTTTGAAACGTAGAATCTTGTAACTTGTAATATGATTCGTACGTCTCTATATGTAGTTAGTATAAAGATTGTTGGTGGAATTGGTGCTTATAGGCGCTTTCAAGATTTTTTCCATTCATATCACAGCTGGCATGGTTTGTGTGCACGTGCCCTGTCTGTACTAGACCCTGTGCCAGATCTGTACCTTGATAATTGACTGGAATGTGCTTGTGAGACACTTTTAAGTTCTGACGTTCACGTTGAATAAATGTCAACTTTGAATTGACTTGCGTTCGAGATATTTGCCCTGAACGTTCTGTATGGAATGACGTATTTCTAAGGTAGCGCGAACCTTAGCCGTATATTAATTACACCATTGATAAGGTTTGAGTAAATTTGGCCACCTTGGAGTCATGCCGTTTCATACAGGAGAGTCTTGGCCAAGAGTATGATTTGTGATTTGTGGGGATTTGTGAACGAAACCTTCAGTTTGATCATGAGTTTGTACTAAAAGACAGTTTCGTAATCTCGGGGCCAGTTATTCTACAAGAACTGAACTTCTGAAACAATTTGCAATGCAGTATTCTTAATTGAGTTACCGATAATTATTTTTAATTTGTTTCATGTTCTACAATGCTAATGGTTCCATTGAAACAAGCTGAACTCCATCTTGTTCATTAACAACCTTACATTAATGGCTACTCGCTCGACGCATACGATGACCTCGTTCTACCGCAGATGTGGAACTGCACGACGAACTGAACGTAATCAAGTACGTCTTGTTCATTAGTTGCTGGCTTATATAGAGGTACAACTCTATAGGGCATCTCCGGTTACTCCGTGTCGTACAGTAAAGCCCGGGCTGGGGACTTCTCGAAAAACAATCAGTTTCTGAGTTTTTTCCCAGATGCAGTTTTCAGTTAACAATTGGAACTGATCGTATTTTTTTTTAGAGAAATGAACATTACTGAAATTCAGACTTGTCATTTAAATTTTAATTACATGTTTAATCCGATAAATCGGGCACATATCTATGTCCGTGTATACCTATACTGGGAGATATGTTTTGATTATGTACGTAATCCTTAAATTATTTTTAGTAATTATTTTATAAATGTTACTTTGCTTTCAACTGACTTGGCATAATATTTCTGGTTACGTGAACAGTTTACAGATTGAAAGCAGACAGATTCCATTACTCTTCAAGTCTAGAACAGCAGATATTCTATCTGTAGTTTTGATCATATGTATTACCAATGCCGACTTGAAATACGGTAGACATCTGTTATGCCAAATATAAACAGACACTAGTTTTACTGTATTAGAATCTTTACAGTAACTAACTAACTCTAACTGAACGCCATCAATTTTTTTGTGTGGCAAAAGTCTAAATCACAAATAAAGAAAACAATATTATTATTTTTCATCATCATTATTTTTTTAACGCGAGACATTCCCGGATCTTCAATGTACGGTTCTATTAGGATCTTGCTGGCGTTGGAGGTAACTCCAAGGTTACCGAGTAAGATACGGAACACGGGGTTGTTTGAACAACTCTCAAGTTAAATATTTCATCAATACATCTTTATAAAAGTCAAACATTTCACCACATTCCACCATAGTTCGAATTATCTAGAGTGAAATGTCAACATTACGACCTTGTTCTAATTTCATAAACCATTCCTTCAGATATTTGGTTAAGAAATATTTAATAATAATCAAAACTTATGTGTGACACGCGGTGCTGATGAAATTGGAAAATGAACCAGTTTTAATTAAATGTTATGATTTCATAAACCTACTACTACTACTACTACTACTACTACTACTACTACTGCTTCTACTGCTGCTACTACTACTACTACTACTACTACTACTGCTACTACTGCTACTGCTACGACTGCTAACTACTACTACTACTAATAATAATTATGTGTATAATATATATGTTTGACCAAGTACAAAAAAGCTGAAAATTTAAAAACCAGTAATTGAAGTCACTATTTTAAGATCCTATGTATTATATTTATAAAAGTGACATTTTGTTTTCTTTCCTTAACCATTTCTGTCTTCAAAGAACATACTCCTACGACAAGGAGTCCATACAATCATGCCACGGCGTCATGCACTGTAGACAGCACGGTAACTTCACTCCAACTCAAACATTGCCGTTTAGTGATCAATGAGCACTCAGTGTTGACGGAATAAACTCTCGACAAATTAACACCGATTTCTAGTGTTTGTTCGTCAGGCTTTTGAAACGGCGCGTTTGCCATGATCAAGGGTTGTTTGCAAAGAAGAAGCGTTATACGAGAGGTGTTTCAGATGGTTTGCTCTGTTAACCGTTGTATTACACGCCGAGTAATTCTCAGAAGCCCCCTGAGAGTGGGTATAGAGTGGGTATTGGAATACATACACATGTACAGGGGATTAGTACGTCGGTATTAGTACGTCGGTATTAGTACGTCTGTACGTAATGCCTGATTAAACCACTAGTCTGCGGACTCGACCCATTTGAGGTGCTGAATGGAGAGTTTTTAAAATAATATAGTCAAACAAACAGGCGTGCACACGCCTTCACATAAATACAAAAAATACGCATGCATATATAAAATAACAGACACACAATCACAGAGGACAATTTCGCCCTGAACCTGTATACGTAATCACAAAAGAACAACACTGAGTTATCGTTGTTTAGTTACTGACCGAAACTATGTGTACTACGTATACTACTTTAAAACAATTTCCGTAAATATATTTAATTAAAGTGACTATTTATTATTTGCTGACGATTACCAAATTATGTCATCCTTTATAAATCTCTAAAAAGATTTTAAGCTGGATTGATCAGATATTTTATGTTGCATTCTAAATGGGATAATTAGACAGTAATTGAGCGGAAAATGTGTGTGTGTGTGTGTGTGTGTGTGTGGGAGAGAGAGAAAGGGAGAGAGAGAACGAGAGAGAGATATGAAGAAAATGAGGAGAGACGTGCGCGCGCACGCCCGCGCGCACACACACACACACACACACACACACACACACACACACACACACACACGTATAGGTTACACACACTTTAATACTCAGTATAATGGTAATCTTCAGATTTACTCTAATATCAGACACTTTTCATACGAGTTATTATTTACAATATAATAATAACAATAAGATCTCAAGTTTTGCTCCTCAAATATCTGGATATTCTATTTGGCTAGTATCTCCAACTATCTGAGCGTTAGTTATAATGATCTGATATCAATGAGAATACATTTTTTTAACATATATAATGACGCGTATGGCATATAATCTTGAAAATTATTACAATATACACTGTATATTATTGAAACTGACCGAGATGTAGCTATTATATATGCTTAATTATAACGCCATTGACATGGACACACTGATCTCATGTTCTTGAAGATTCCATTCAGTCGTAGAATACCATTGTGCTCAATGGAACCTTTCTGCGATCCGCGACTGGTGCCACTAACATCGCGTGTTCACGTCGTCCACGAATGTCATTTTACGTGAAATAACCCGTCTACTTTCGTTATCAGCTTCTGGTACCTCGAATAATGAATGTGACACCTCAGTTCGTAAACAGCTGTGGTTTTGTACATATTTTGAGATATATGGCACTCTGTTTAATACGACACAGAAATCAGGTTATACTGTTGCAACGCTAGAATTCTGCATTTTGTGTACATCGACCGTGGGTGTATATTACATAACGATGTTTTCTGGAAAGTTGTTGACGTCATGAATATCGACGTATTGAAACCGTTAAGATGTAAAGGTATACCTTACTGTGTCGTTGTTAACGTGTCCCGTGCTTGAAACAAGGAATCTATTGAGACATGAGAGTCTCAGTTAAAAGTCTAGATAATTCCTTCTAGCTTCTATCTGTCATAAGGAGTATATGGTGGGGTGGGGGTGACATTGTATCGGACTATATGCTGTTCGAGATCGAGTTCTGGTATCTTTGACAATGCTTGACTTACAGGAAACATTAGAACAACTATAGTTTTAAATGTATTTATTCATACAAATTTACGGTTTGAGCTCGAAGCCTGGCCCTGATTTCTCGAAATACACAAGCGAAATTTTACTCAGCTGAGATTTCTCCCATTGACTCATAGTATTTAACGACAGCCACGGTGATTCAATATTAGCCAGAATAACGATTAGATATAATATGTAGACACTGCAGATGCAGGTAGGCTGCTAAAAAGAAATTCAATGTTTCTCAATTTTCGAAATGTCGACTTTTTTTTGTACAATTAGTCAATTACCCACGGACATTATTTAATAAAGTTAGATTATCTACTATAGGGCTTGCCAGAACAGAACCGAACATAGCAGAACAGAACACAACTCAACACAGCACAACAGTACAGTACAGTACAGTACAGTACAGCACAGAACAGAACAGAACATTGACGTCATTTAGGCCGAAATAAAACATACACCGGGACGAGTTACAAAACAAGAGAAACACGCATTGAATACCAATTGGCTGGAGCTCAACAGAGATAATTATTTGCAAATACCTTAGTTAAATATACAAGTATTGATAACTAGAGGGATATGAAGATTATGGTCTTCTCCTTTTCTGAAACATGATACATGATATTGTTTTACCAAGAATCTCTCTCTCTCTCCCCTCTCTCTCTCTCTCTCTCTCTCTCTCTCTCTCTCTCTCCCTCTCTCTCTCTCTCTCTCTCTTGCTTATCGGAGGGAGAATGAGTTACACTTGTAAATGTATATTCGCTAAAACCTACATGTAATATATCCTTCTCTGTTTCGGAAATCGATAAATAATATTTCAGCGGTACATGGGGTTTGTGAATGCTGTTATCATTACTAATCCACAGTTAGACAAAAACAAGTACATGTATTGAAATCTGTATGTCCAATAAAATAAATAATGGTATTACAACATATTACAACATAATATTATAATTTTACCACGAAACATCTGTTTAATTCTATGTAGCCTCAAGGCTAGTATTCATCGAGTAATTCGAGAACCCATCGAAGCACTTGATCAGAGTAAATCGATATACGTGTCTTATGCAAATAAATAAGTGTTATATATTTATAAAGTATAATTTTACTGGCTGTCTAATTTAGGTTTGAGAGTAAGAACAGTTTCTATTGTGTTGTTCTAATTATGTGTTTCACCTTCTTGTATGTTTTGAGTTTGTGCTACTGATTTCGCTGCATATATCTTTATTATTATTATTTAATTATATCATTTTTTAAATATTTTAAATATATATTATTAGTAGTAAAAGCTTCAGTATAATAATAAGTATTTATTATTATTATTATTTATTATTATTATTATCATCATCATTATATTGTTTTAAAACAGTTATTATTATTATCATTATCAGTGTTTTTGTCGCTGTTGTCGTTATTATTATTAATATAATTAGTAGTAGTAGTAGTAGTAGTAGCAGCAGCAGCAGCAGCAGAAGCAGCAGTAGTAGTAGTAGTAGTAGTAGTAGTAGTAGTAGCTTCTTAATGCACAAGGAGTCGGTATCATTGTAGCCACGCTCAGATAGTAGCCGAGGTATGGATTTGGGGGCATATAGATTCCGGCTGGCAAATAGAGAACCATGATTTAATTACATAATAAATAACAAGTAGTGGAAAGAAAGCGTGGCATGCTCTCATAGCTTTGAATGTAATCACATCTTGCAATGCCTCCTAGAATAGCTAAGGTAAGGATTGAATTATCTCTCATCTGATCGTATAGAATCTACAATGCCAATGGCAATGGTTCCAGTAGGTCCTATATGTCGTACCTCCTTGGAGAACTGTCATTGCTTGCGATCTTTCTGATCAGTCAGTACGATTTGCGACTTTATAAACATCTTTTTTTTTTAAGCAAATCTCTCACCGATATTTTGCCATTTGTAAATTTTGTCTATATAGTTTTATGGAAAGCAATGCCCTCCTTAGTGTCTGCCATGGACATGATTGAAGACACGATGTCTCTACATCGTCCGTGAGATAGTTGCTTTAAACGGTGATAGTAACAGCAAACACAGTAGAGTTCCTCCCCTTTAGTTGCTTTCATGCATCTTCTGATTAGTTTCCAAAAATATACTACTGCAGATGAGCGAGCCTATGACTAGTGCAACAACGAATAACCTCATATAGAGTCATTTTCAATTACCAACAGGACTTGGTTCGCAATGGCCTTCGTGGAGATAAAGCCTCTTGCATACGTTCCAAACATGTTTACTCGTTGTTCAATGTCAAGCTAAGAACAGTATGGTACAGTGTGCGTGAGTACTGAGAATTAACAGAATTGAGCCGACGGACATTTTGCCAAAGTTTGACTTCTTGAAATTAATTTGGTTGTGTAAATACGTGACATGATGATTGTTTTACGACATAGATATAGAATCATTATTGGTAAGTGTCTGTGGATTGTTATTTCCTGCAGTGCTAGTCGAAGTGTACAAGAGTATGTCTTTTTATCTGCATGTCTGCCTGCTTGTCTGTCTGTATGCCTTCCTGCCTGCCTATCTGTTTGTCTGTCTACCTGTCTGTTTACCTATCTGTCTATGTCTGCCTGTCTGTCCGTCTTTACAGTTCGTTATGGCATGGGTCCCTCATACGCTTTAGCTGTTATATGTTGAAGTTGCGAGTTTGAATAGGCCTATTATACCGAAATACAGAGAGAGAGAGAGAGAGAGCGAGCGCTCATGCGTGACCGAGCGCAGCAAGCAAAATTAATGTCGATTTACCGAATTCTGATTGGCTAACGGTACTGTCACTAACTGCGAGGCTGACAGCTCGGGATAGGTTATTTGAATTTGAAGTAATTAAATACTACAAAGAGTACAAATAACTGGATGGCATGCGACCAAACATTATATAAGTCCGTGTATAGTGTTAATATCGATGAAAGTTAACAGTGTATAGATGATTAAAGCGGTTATAAACAACATTTGTAAGATCGATGTGCATTGTGACTCATTTACAAGAAACACATCAATGGTGACACAACGATAGGCCATGACAGAACATAGATCTTATTGCACTATAATTCAAACGTTAGCCACACTAGACTATTACTGTAGTGTATACAATTACTAAGGTTGGAGTTTAAAATATATGCCTTTGTATTGACTAAACTAATGCTTTATACATCCAACTACTTCTTCCTCATGTGTCACTGGTTATCAGTATTTTAATATTTATTGAATTAGATGGCTGTAACTATGAATGGCGGCAGATCACTAAATGAAAAAAAAAGTTATGTCACCTTATTGCATTAACATAGACAAACATAAATACGAGCGGGTTAAACTACAGGAAGTTTATGCTGGAGATTCCAGCAACACTGATAAACATGATTTTATGTATGTAAAGTGAATGTACTTTGCAGTCGTATCTGTGAACTAGTCCAACATGAGCATAAATATATGTGACTGTATGCCTTTAAGGTTACTTTAGACTTACGACGTTTTGAAAATGATATAAAAGCCCAGGCAGGCGTTTCACGAAATGGCCATACTGTTAGTCCGGGCCTAAATCGAGGATTACCGCATTTCCGGCTATAGTCGACACACGGCGGAACCAATAGGTAAACAAATAGCTCAAATTCGCAATGGTGTAATCTATGGGTAAGGTTTGGAGTTAATGTTACCTTAAATAATAAATAAATAATAAATAATAACGTGATCATCAATATTGCGCCAAATCCACGCTCGAAAGCATGCTCATAGCGCTACATTATTACCTCGGTTAATTGATCTATGTGCCCTCAATTCATTCTCAACTCCCTGGGTATTATGCAACCCAAACTTCCGTTCAAAGTAGCTATAAGGTGACATCACACGTTTTTTAGCCTGTGATTCAGTGTGGGGCAGGAGAACGAATTCTAGATACTCTAATTTTCTCGGTCACCCATCCACGAACCAGCCGAGCTAGAACGTGCTGTATCATGAGGCATTTATAAAAGCTCATTAGGCCATGGTTATTTGATTCTCTGGTTTACGGAATTTTCTGTGATAATTTTTACTCGGCCGGTCGAAAATATAAATAAACATAATTTGATATTTTGGCCAGTCGGTCGGGTCCAATATAATAATAATAATAATTTGAGACTATGAATGGTCGGTTGACAGAAAATAAATATAATTGATCCAAATAATTGGCAGTAATTGCCATAAACACTAATACAAATAAATGGTTCAGATTTGAATGCACAATTATTTTCAAAGTACTGCTCGTCAATAGCAGTTATTAGGCTTTTGTTAGGTACATATTTACCAGTAACAAATCAAATTGGCTTCGACTTCGTGTCAACCACTGTCTGCCGGTCCTTGGTCATGTTCATTGATGGCGCATTCGACTTTTTCCTTCACCACTTATTATTATAAGTGTCTAAAGGCTAGTACACTGTCGGCGGAATATATTTTTATTTTCCAAATTGGTGAAAATCGGGTCGGCGGATCCGTACACCAGGGAATCAAATAACTATGGCCTTAGTGAAGTTTGCGATGGCTAGTGTAATTTGTTCTGAATGCAGGTGCCGAGACTACGGTGACGTTCTTTTGAGCTGCGCGAAGTGTTCTCGGACAGACGTCACTTCAGTATGGTGTACTGAGTTAAAGGAAGGCCTCCCACACATCTCGCACAAACAGGATGGCGCAGAGAGTTGCCTTAGATGTGGTGACGTCACTGTACTTTTCCTGTGCGGTCTGCACTACATCGCCATGGAGTACAGACCGCGCAGTGTGCGAGTACAGACTGCACATTGTGCGAGACGTTCCATTGACAAAAGTGTCGGACACTTCGCACAGGTCAAAGGAACGTCACCGACATATACACGGATAACAAGTGAGAATGCAATCTATACATGCACGAATAAAACGTGCAGCCTGCTGTATCGGTGTTCAAGCGATATCTATCTTTCCAAAATGAACACGCCTTTCATAAAATGAAAATATAGTTCTACACATTTGTAAAATTTCTATCAAAACTTAATTTTGAAGCCATCATTTAAAGGCATACAATCACAGATTAAGCTGTCGTTTTGGACCGAATTGAAAATGAAAATGCAAAGTATATTCACTTGGCATACATATAATCGCTTTTGTACCTCCAAATATATTTTCACCGCTGTAGAATAGGTATAATTCCATTGCAGTTTACATTTCCTGTAAAACTCGAATAATCAGTTGGTAATGTACTGTAATATATCAATCTTCAATAGACTAATAGACTAAGAGGGATAACTCTAATCATTGGACACTGTCAAAATAACCTTTCACGACTACGTAATCTTTTCATATTAAAAAAATAATAAAATATGAAAATATTGAAAACCAGTGAGACATGCGGAACATATAGCTGGTTACCCAATATACTTGTGTAGACACATCAAATGCACATACTTTCCTGTAAAAATAGGTTTGACCATGAAATACTTAAACAAACCCGTGATTGTATGCCTTTAAAACAGTTAATACCCTCGGAGCCTGATCTCTCATCGTCGCCAGGCTCAGTTAATAGCCCCTGTGCTTCTGATCCTGTCAACGATGAGAGACCGTCTCCTATTGCATTAATTATATTATTTTTACAGAGTTAAAACATGCACGCTATATCATTATACATTTTACACACACACACACACACACACACACACACACACACACACACACACACACACACACACACACAGACAGACACAGAGAGAGAGAGAGAGAGAGAGAGAGAGAGAGAGAGAGAGAGAGAGATTAGAAGCAAATTATATGTTTAGATTAACTAACGTAAAATGCCGATATTTCATAATTTACAAAAGTCTTAACACATTTGGACATTCTAGTCGCAGCCCTGATACGTTTAGTGTAGCATGTAGATCGAGAAACAGTATAGTTCATTACTAACAATAGAGAGAAAATAATCGATTCTTGAATGTACTGAACGTGGATAATTCAGGGTTTAACATATGCAATATCAATAAAGATTTTGGTTACTGTATGCTAGCAGTGTGTACTTATGGTAATAATTAATAAGTGAATAAGATGAAATATTTAGACGATACACGGGAACAAGTTGATGGCGCGACGTAGCTATCTGATTGGTGATGTGATATGACGCTGTCTCGCCAATGACAAACGTGCTCTGTTCTAAATATAACAACAATTCTTTCTTCAAAACACACTGCAGACATTTCCCTCTCACTGCCATTTCATTATGAACGCACACATGATTTTGAGACATTGGGGTGGAATTCGCTCATAAAAGGGACATAATTGTCAGAATGGTGTTTACCGTTGTTAGAGTGTAGGTTTGAGTAATTAGGAAAACGGATTAATTAATTAGTGAAGCATCTGAAAAAGAGATGATACTTGTCTCGGAAACAGTTGTATCAGAGCGTGTTGTCCCGTTATTGGTGACCATTGACATATGCAAAGATAATCTTGCCACTAAGTTGTTAATGAAACATACACATTTTATAGACATGTCTAAAACCATGATAATTAAGCAACAATTCGGAGTAGCGGGCCTATGCATCAGTGGTCCACTGTTCAATGCGATCAATTTTACTTTCGCTAAAGTCTCAAGTTAGTTAGTGTCCTTGTGTCCATGCAAACTGCATTATTAACTCAGCATGGTATTATTTAAGAAAGTACTAATTCTTGAATACAAACAGCCACGTTGAATAATTCGAAAGCGATATAATTACAGATATTGTCGTAAATTGCGCGCTGGGTGATCATCCGATTTGCCGGGTCAGTGACGGCAACATTACAATATAGAATCCTTTGTCACCAGGATGCTGTCGTTATACTGTGTTGAGAGATATCCCGGATCAGTGCCCAATTTATCAAAACAAGCTTAAAGGCATACAATCACATATATTTATACTCGTTTTGGACTAGTTCTTAGTTGTCTTGTTTCGTATTCATTTAGTGACTTGATGAAACTGTTTGTATTTATTTTCGCGAGACAAAAAACAACGTAATATATGTAAATATTGAAAACAAGTAGGACATGCGAAAAAATTTACATACTTTCAAGTAGCAATACGTTTGATCATGATTTATATCAGTAAATCGTCATTGTATACCCTTAAGGCACTATACTTACTTAAGTTTGAGTTTTTAATCAGCACTTGGCACTACTCAAAATTAAAATCAGTTCCAAATGTTAACTGAAAACTGCATCTCAGGGGGGGAAAAAAGCATCAATATCATGCAAAAATGTCAATATAAACAATACTATGTCATAAAATATTGTAGTTAATGCAAGTGCATTCAATTCCATATCTGTAATAACATTTTACAATGGCCTTTGACATAGGCAATGATGATCGCGACACTGGGACAATTAAAGGAAATCAAGTACTTCCTGATTTTGTATGCACGTAAGATCTAATTTATGCATCGATCGCATGAAAATGAGTCAGTTGGAGTGGGGGGGGGGGGGGTCATATATATGGGAAATGACGTAGCACTCATGCATAATAAGTATGTAAACAAACTCTTTTCACCACGCAATGGACTTAAATAGTAACAGATCACCTGACATTACTCAGTTCGGTTTACTTAAAAATACTAGAGATCCTCCGTACTACGAATGCCCCACACAAGATGAATGCTTATGACATCCTTAGCACAGACATATTGGATGATGTTTATGGTTTATTGCTGCAGGAATTCGCAACGACCGCTCTAAACGAAGAACATAAACATGTTAGTATATATATTGTTGTTCACTTTTGATCTAGTTGGTTAGCTTTTCAATTCAATAATACTTTTCCATCACACTGTATTTAACAGGAAGGTTATGATTGTGAACATTATCACGCTACGAAGTCTCATTTTACTTATTGATTCACACATTCAATATTAAGATTAGTTTTTATTTTATATATACACCATACACTACCGACTAAGGTATGCATTAAAGTTTTGGCGATGTAGTGTACCTATGACATTGCATCTTCTTTATATTTATTTACAGATAGAGGGTAATAACCTGACGCAAATCACAATGTGTAACATAGTTAATACAATGGACATCACTGGACATGCAGGAGACCAACTGCAACAACTCCGGATTGACCAACACATAGACAGGAAGAGTCTTTGTAATGGTCAGATACTGGCGGATGGACATTGGCCGGACACTGAGATGACACCGAAAGTAAATCACGGGCTTAGAGCAATGGACGCCAATACAGATTCAAGTGCGAGCTTCAAAGAGAACTGGGGAGGTGATACTTATACTCAATACCCAAATAGTGGCAAATCAACCGCTGACTGTGGGCGGATACTAGACACAGCCACCATAGACCAGCTGATGAACATCCCAGTAGATGACATCCTCGGCATCTCTCCAACAGCGGCAATGGATCCAGAACCGTCTCCTAATGACAATCCCTCTGCCATACTGTTAACCGACGTCAAGAATGGGTTGAACTGTCAGTATACAGTACCGAATCCTCAGGCTACAGGCACCGCGACAACAACGGCAGAGTCCGTGAAGACATCGTCCATCAAGGACGTTCTTAAGAAGAAGATTAATGTGAAAAGACAACATTTGGGCCAGGAACAGCTGACTGTGGACTTTGGAGAGAAGCCTTCATATAAGGTGAATCATGCTAGTTCAAGGGAAAATGCCGAATGCTTAAGGTATCATTATGTCTAGCGTAAATTGGTTATTTCTTAGATTGTTAGCAGTATACGGCATTATGGGAGAATTATAATTACCACTACGAATACACGTAGGTGTGTACGTGTACGTGTACGTAGCAATTACAAATTACGTTTATCAGCGCGCCAATTACCTTAACTAATATTCATTAATATATTTTCAGTTGACTGCTGAAGAAAAGGAAATAATAGAACGGAGGAAGAAAGGAAACAGGGAGTCCGCTAACAGGAGCAGAATAAACAGACAAAAGAAGAGCAAATACCTCAAGAAGGTGAGCATATAGCAAGGCGAGACGTTAAGAAGGTACGTGTATAGCAAGGCGAGACGTTAAAAATGTACGTGTATAGCAAGACGAGACGTTAATAAGGTACGTGTATAGCAAGGCGAGACGTTAAGAATGTACGTGTATAGCAAGGCGAGAGTGTGCAGCTGTTTTGTAGAAAATTATGTGTGTGCAATTGTCATATGTGATATGCCACAAACATTCTAAATTATTTAACAGCTTCACGAAGTCGTAGGTCTACCGTATATCAATATATTACTACGGGGGTGTAGGTATTTCTGTGTGGGTTAATTTGTAATGATCTATTCAGAAACAGTAGTAAAGATGTTTACGTAAAAGCTTCAAGCAGAATTATAACTATGGCGTTCTGCAGTACCTTTGCTTTACCAAGAGTGGGGAACTAACGTGTGTCCTTGTTGACAGGCGAATGCTGCTTCTGAGATGATCAACCAAATGTTGATGAAGCAGATAGAGGCATTGAAACAGGACAAGAACCTGCTGGAATACAAGTGGAAGCTCCATCAACGGTTATTCCATGGAGCTGACGGCAGCAGGAAGCCTGTAGCCAGGATGAGCGCTAACGACCTACTGGGTCCAACAGAGAAGAACCTGGCGTCTAACAATAAACTATGATACGGTGGCGGCCAGGAATTCCTACGACTGTGCGTAATCCCAGTACGCCTGTGAGCACTACGCCTCTGCGACGACACATATGCGTACATGTACGTGTATTTATGCGCGAGACGATTATACTTCCGTGGCCAGTGGGGGGACAACAATAAGTTGGCATATGAATCCTGGGATTGGCATGCATTATGTCAATAAAGTTTTTACAACACTTCCTTTTACCGTGCCGACTCTGTTCCAGATATACACAATTTATCATAACATACAGTCGCCGTGTCCTTGTGGGTAACACACTACTTCCTGTTTTTTTCCTGTGGCTTTAAGTATAGTAATAAATGTATCTAATCTTCATGTAATCATTGATTTATAGATAAGCCACCTCGAGTATTTATTGTAGGCGACTTATTCAAATACAATAAAGATTTCAATCACTAAGTTGCATTTATCTTTGTATGTTATGCTCCATACGTATATATATATTCTTGCTGTATATTTGTGTGCGTGTATACTGATAGAAACAACGAAAGAAAAACATATTTCTATATTATGAAACTATCTAGGAGAAATCGTATTTGTCGGTGAAAGGTAACCCCGGTATGATAGTGGCCTTAAAGTGGCAACATCATCTTTGCAAGAACTCAAATGTCACTAATCAGGCTACTGCATATTTCACCGACATGTATGACTTTTCCCCCAGATATTTTACTAATCTAGATATATCGGTATTTCCAAATTAATTACACTTACTTCCCTTCTGGTGATAGCTACACATATAATCGTGACGTCACAATTCTCGTGTAGAAAGTCTTGCAGCCAAAGTACGAGACGAATTGGTCCCACTCGGCTAACCATCGGAACTTTATATAATAATAATAATAATAATAATAATAATAATAATAAAGCCATTTTAAAAATAATAATAATATAAACGAAACGTGCTATTAGTCTAGGTTAACCTCGTCTAGCAACCTTAATAGTATTAAATTATATTGCTAGGCGATGTTGACCTAGATTTATAGCATGTAACCTTTATATTATAATTATTATTTTATTTGTTATCATTATTTTTAATAAATGACTTCAGACCTATCTACCTATCTAGCTATCTAACTATATATCTACCTATCCATCTATCTATCTATCTATCTATAATCTATCTATTTTTTTGCAGATTTTGTTTAGTTTTTTCCTAGTTAGTAATATTATGTAGAAAAAAAACGAGTATTAGTATTAGTATCTACTTTCAAATTTAACCCATCACAGTGATTGTCTAAGAGGAAGGACTCAATATCATTTAAGAAAATCGAAAATAAAAGGGGCGACAGGTTTTCACATTGTATAGACATGACACGTGACTTAATATTGTGATACATATTTTATATAAGATCAAATAATTTCACTTTGATACCTAATCTGAGTAATTTACACCATAGCCCAAGTCTCCAAGTAAGAGTACAAGCTTTAGAAAGGTCAATAAACGCACACCAGCGTGACATAGTCTATTTATAGTAGTTGCATGGCGAGATCTAGTATATACTTAGTAGTATGGGTTTTCCCAAGTCAAGTCTAAATATAGGTGGGCATTCCCAACTTATTTTTGTTCGGTTAGTTCTCATTATATTCATGTCATAGTATGCATAATATTTGCTGTTTGTGCTATGAGTTCGGCAACGTATTACCTGTATGGTCACAATATTATCATTAAATAGATTTAGAGCTGAAATAGTGCATCATTGCAACATCGTTTAGAAATAATTGTGAGCTGGATTGGCTTAGGGTCATCACGTGATACATACTTGCGCGGAATGGAAGACGTTCCTCACAATCAATTCATAATATTATAGTCTGGCTGCGACTCGCACAGAAGACCGTGGACAGTGTTCTACGTACGTGTGTGCTTCATTTCCAGACGGCGTAAGCAATGGAGTGTCTTGACATACCTAGCGTGAACAGTACTGACCTTAACAAAATGTTGACCCATGTACTCGGGACTTCACGAAATGGAATGTTGTGGCAGACCAAGACTCAAAGCACAGTCATAGTGATAGAGGACGAGTCAGATGTAAGTAGCTATATATCTATACTAACACCAGAGTCTGTGTCGGATTTCTCGAAATAAATCTAATTCACTAAACTGAGAATGTGCATTGCTTAAAGGGTTAAAAAGAAAAAGAAGAAAATAAACGGAGTTCATTTCGAGAAATTTGGGCCTAGTTTCAATTTCCTCAAACATAGGCCGATGTAAATGATTAATGTTTAGTTTAATGTATATAATGTATATTGTAGTTTATATGATAAACCACATTTCCATATCTAATATTGTGAATGAATAAATATAAGAATGGCAATATTGATTTAATTTATCAGTTGTCAAATATAGCACACACGTGACAGAATTTGTTGATAATCAACGGATGGGGGTACTCTCTATTATACATGTAGTATATTTGGAGTAGTCTATGGATAATAGGTGGCGGGTGGTAGCGCAGTGGTAGAACAGTTGGACTTCGGAGCCAAAGGTTCCAGGTTCAAATCCAGTCCCGGGGGCCCGGCATCAATGTTCGCGAAAGTTACATTTCTGACGCGATATTGATAGGATGCGATGTCTGTAGAGTGGCAATGCAGTTATCATCCTTGATCTAGTCAGTACCAGCCGATGCTCACAGGTTTACTGCAACATTCAGCGCTACGGATGTTGCGGGTATCTTCCTGCCCTAAACTGACAAGTGGTGATATAAGTGAAAGAATCTTGAAAGCGACTTTAAACCCAAATTAAAAAAAATTAAATTAAAAAAAAGTAGTATCAAGATATTTATTTTCTATTTATTAACTCATTTCTGAATACTGAACTAAGACTAGTTTTGCCACAAATAGTATCGAGATATATACTTTCTATTTATTAGCTCATTTCTGAACACAGAGCTGACCAGTTTTGCCACAAGTAGTACATTGCTGACACACAAAGGAGCTATGGAGCCTACCTCTTCTCCAGATCCTTGAGCTGCGTCCTGCCCCAGGTGATCATGACCGCCACGCTCTCCCAGGCCTTGTCTGGGTTGGCCTTGCCCTCGCCCTGGTAACCCAGCAGTGAGCAGCAGTGGCGGAAGATGTCCGCCCACTTATGATCTGCCGTCACCGACAACTTGCCATACACACTGGAAAATTGAAAACAAATCTGTAAATGTAAAATAAATTCAAACTGGTTCGAAACAATATTATTTGAATAATCAGGCTCCAAGATTATGAAACTTTTTGAATACGAATTCATGCTCACAATTTGATATGGGATTTTGTGAACAAAACTTCCGAGTTGATGATGAAATAATACTCAAAAATAGTTTTGTAATCTCGGGGGCCTGATAATTTGTATGGCCTCATTGAAGATTGGATAGAATAAGATATCATTTGGGTTTGGACATATCATTGGTGTCTGGATATTGTATAATTGGGGTGTGGATATCACAAGTTTAGGTATAGATAGCATTCAGGACTAGTTTTCATAGGATATCATGTACTAGTAGATCTGAATATCATTTAGATCTGTATGTCATTTAGATCTGGATTTAGATCTGTGTGTCATTTAGATCTGGATGTCATTTAGATCTAGGTATCACTGAGATCTGGATATCATAGTACACAATCATGGAATCTTACGACTATAAATCTCATCCTTACTCTGACTTTATCCCTAGATTGTGAAATGTTTTTCTCTCGGAGCCCAGCGGTACGTTGGCCTTGATGAAAGTTCCGTTAAACTTGAGATCCTCGTTCCATGATCCTGTGAAATATCCATCCAGTTTGTCCCCAGTAGGGAGAGTCAGTATGCCCTGCGGAGATTGTATGTTAAATTTGAAGCAAATTTAAAGCTAAAAAACTCCACCATAAATATTCTTGAAGAATTGCACTAGAATTTGCTTAAATTCTTAAATCACAAATCAAAATATTCCTTTTAACTGCATCAACTGCATCTTCAAAAAGACACATAAATGTTGTTGGTTGGTTGTTTTGGGGTTTAAAGCCACTTTCAAGATTTTTTCACTCACATCATGGCTTGCATGCATATGTACTGTTTGTACTAGTCTGGATTTCCACCAATTTTTATAGTGCTAGCTCACTTGGCGGTAGAACACAGTATACTGACTCCGAGCTGACCAGTCCTTGCTTTACCCCTTTAATGCTGAGCGCCAAACAGGGGAACAACAAGTACCATCTTTTAACGTCTTTTGGTATGACGCCACCGGGATTGAACCCGCGACCATCCGCACTCCGGGCCGACGCTCTAACCATTACGCCACGGAGTCGGCTGTCAGATCTGAAGATGAATGTCTTGCTTTTATTATCATCCGACTTGCAATATATAGTTTGTATCCTTATCTGGTTTGCATAAGATACCTTGTTTCATCACTAGGACAATCTGGCTTGAGCTATCTATGTCCAGTAGCTTGTTGATTAGCCTACAGCTGGTCTAGGACTAGCTATAGCTTGTTCTATTGTTAGTCTAACCAGGAGAACGCCACTGTAACACACCTTCATCAATAAGACACATGCATCCTAACACCTTCACTTTCACCACGGCACCACGATTGTGTATCTGTAACACAAAGTTGATGAAGCTGCTGTAAAATCATTGACTAAATGCCTCAAGGTAAGGTTTTGCCAACAGTACAATACATCTTCACACCAAGGTAGTTAGTTCTCTATCGATTGTTTTGGGGTTTCCTATATACAAAACTCCAAGATAACCTTAACTTCAAACATAGCCATTAGACTACACCAATGCCGTAGACATGGTAGACTAGAAGTACAGTTTTGACCAGGAGGACCGCATGGTGATCACCCAAGGTAATAATAATTGCGTCTGTTTCACGATTCATTAGAAACCAGAAAACTTAATGCATATTTTGCACTATTAAAGACTAATGTGATTTGTACACGAATTATCGATCATCATAAATATTCTGATAGGCTGTGAATTTCAGTGGTTGTCATGGTAACAATAATATCTCCACAACCAATGTTAACAACGACAATTAATATGATCACCGTACATCAGCAGATGTATATTTACAAACTGTCAAATCCATGTAACTGTTTACCTTTAATTATGTCTTTGGTGTGTTAGTTGCAGGCCTTTAATTAAGTCATTGTTTTTTTTTTAGTTGCAGGCAGATATGTAGCTAAATGACTGGACAGTATAATGTACAGGCAAAATAGCCTAGGTAATTCATCACTATTATTTTTATCTCCTCTCAACTACTGTATATTGGCCAAGACAGAAGCGGAAAAGTAGAATGATGCATCTCTACCAGCATTAAAATCCCAACTTCATGGAAAATTATATACAACTGACCCAGGATACAGATATCAGAAATGAACGGGCATTAACCGATACATAGTGACATCAGTCTACTCCACCCTTCAATGGAAACTCAACACATGTCATAAAATACATCAATACGCTTAACACCAAAAAAATATCCATGTAACTTATGGAGTGTGTTATTTACCTAGCAAGTACTTCAATTCAATATCTATTTCAGGTGGTATTGTATTGCAATGTTAGAATTCCAATACCAGGTAAATATTAATACTGCTCACCTGACATCCGATCTCGCAGACATCGAGTGGATCCATGTCTCCCTTTGTTTGCGTTTCCTCAGTTACAAAATTGGGATCTTCCCACGTCTGAAATAATATCATCTTAATATAACTTGTCATATCACATCAGAACTGGCCACGGAAATCTTCCAGATAAGCATGGGAACCATCCCGACAAGAAGACTAACCTAGACTAACAGTACTGTGTCCCATAGTCTCACAATTCAATGCAACACAAACCTGATATTCTCTATGTCTTAGTTTTCATACATATTGAGCAATCACTGAAATTTAAAGAATTGATCAACATGTCGTGCACCTGTTTCCCGGGCATAATTATATATCCAGGCCAAGGCATAGACTACCGAGTAGTTCTGACATTTGCTAATTCCAGTCAGGATAGGTTTACCATAGAATGAATACTAAATGGATACTTGTGATAATTCTACTGAAAATACCAGTTAGTGCAGAAAGGAATAACATTTGCTATCGGAATATTCGATTTGAACATTCTATTCATATTTGAATATGTATTATGTCAAAACTGCAATCACAGTAAATGATACAGGTAATACATGGGATGCTTATGGTCAGTTTCTGTGTTAAACATATTCTGGATAGTATATTTCTGAAAAAATTGTTTGATCGATTGGTTGATTGGTGGAATGATGCACGTGGCTGTGTGTTACTTCTGGCCAGTGGTTACCTGAGGGAAAGCTCCGTAGTTCCAGATGTATCCGTGGTGGGGGAAGATGTTTTTCACATATCGCAGCTTGCCTTTCTTCACATCCTGCTTGATTGGATTCATCTTCTCATCCTTGGTGACCTACAACACAGCAAGTGCTAAGGGTGCAACGATTCACAGGTGCATCAGTGCATCGCGATACGAAGTTTAACGATTCGCATATCGTATCGCGAGTCTATGTATCGATACACAACGAGACAGATGTATTTACTTTTCTGATTAATGACCATGGGATACATCTGTGAAATACATGTACTCTATTTGGTTCAAATAACTTATTTAATAATAATGTTGGAATCCTAATGAAACACAGAATAATGTTAAAATTTGCAATGTATATGTATCTACTAAAACCACATTTGCAAGATTTATGGCTATAACTGCTTATAAATCTATTACTGTACATTTTTGTAAATAGTGCGTTTATTAACTTTTCTAAGTACCTATATATATTGTAAATTGATATCATATATGTGAATCTTCAGATTTTTCATCTGGAGGAAATAAAGAATCTCTCTCTCTTTCGAGTATCGATATATATTTCTGTCTTATGAAACTACATAATCATTTTTTTGCGATTACAACTTGTTTATTCACAAAAACTGTCCACCTGCTCCATAACTTGTGATAGATAATGGCAGAGTAATAACCGCAAAACGATCATCAAAATTATTTATTTTCTTGCAAAATTAATTCCTAGATGTCTGTGTAATTAATTAAATACATTTTGCAATTGAGATTCGGCCAAATTTAGTAATAAAAAGGATGGGACCCCCTGATCTCCACCGTTGACTTTGCTAAATCGTCGATGTGGCAATATTTCAGGTTCAAAGTATCTTCTTGTTTTTCCGATCAAACACATTATTGAGGTATCGCATCGCTTATCGTATTGTGACCTGTGAATCGTGATACATATCGTATCGGAAGAAAATGTATCATTGCAGGCCTAGCAAGTAGTATATGTGAGAATTATTGTTTTACGTCACAGCTGGAATCTTACACCCATGTGTGATGAAATACACCGTATATTGATGTCCTGTATGACATTGCCAGTATGCATCTGAATCATACGTTGCTGTACCAGATGCTGGATAATTACCTGTAATTGGAGTACTGGAATAGTGCACTAGTGCTCCACTGTGACGATGGAAAGTATACAAGCATGGTTGTTGACGTATTTCGTGGTCAAACATATTTTTCATATAGAATACTTATTTTAATGTTTATTAATTTTTTTTATTGGGGTTTAGAGGAGCTTTCAAGATTCTTTTACTTATATCACGACTTGTCAGTTTAGGGCAGGAGGAAACCCACAACATCCGTAGCGCTGA
>JAUTBT010007730.1:0-25541 GCA_032361225.1 Lepetodrilus schrolli
CATTTTAAAGTCATTAAAGAAGAAAAATGCCACATCATAAAGATTTTACTGTGAAGTAAAATCTTTAGGCTGCTGTGAATTTGCATTGTGGTTCAAGCGATATCTACAGCGTGACATCACAATAGTAGAACAATCAAATAAACAATCAAATAAACCAAGAATTGGGTCAAACTGGATCTACTGCGATATCTACTGCGAAAAGACAGTATTGGGTGATAAATGTAGTTCGTAAGATTATAATGCAATTTATGGCCTAACCTCAAATGGGTGTAATCATCTTATATGCTTTGTTCATCAACTTTTGCATTTCCTATAATATTATTTATTCCATATCTAGAGATACCGACAAAATACACAAATGCAAGTAACACATGAGTTTTGGTTTGTGTTGTAATCTATTTTGGCCTTCGTGTAAGGCGACACCAATTTATATTTAATAATCGTCTGGTTTTCCTTTTAGGTTCAAGAAAAGATCGGAACGCTCGAAACCTGGTCTTGTGTTGTCATCTTTATGTCTACTAAATGGAGGTAAGTATCACATCATTGTTGTATTAAAAATAATAAAAATAATAATAAAATTCTGTTTAAAAACAAAAACCAACTGTAATACCAACAAATATACATATTCATAGACACATACATTCATTCACACTTACCCCCGCGCATCCCCCCCCCCTCCACACACACACACACATATACACACGTATGTTTTTGTATGGTATTTAAATATATACTTGAATACTGCGTTCTATACGAAAAACATATTTGTTAACAAATATTATTTGTCCTGCGGCAGTGTTCTCAAACTTGAATTGATAATTTGATAGGCACCTGTTTATATGGGTAATAACTGTACTTCACAGGTTTGTTCCCTGGAAAATATTATCCAAGACTCATTCAAAGGGTAAGTAAATGTAGGCCCTATACCGGAACAAAATAAATGATGACATCTATTGAATGCTTTAAACAAAATGTTTAATTGTGTCACAGTAAGATATTGTCAAGAATGTCTTAGAAAAGACATTTTATTAATTAAATAATTAATTTACGGTCGTAACTATGTACATATAGTGACAGTCGTTCCGTAATATATTATTTTGAACTCTGCAAACATATTTTCCTCTGCAGATACTATTGACGCCAATTCTGGGGGAAATTGCAGCGCGAATGATGATCGCACCATTGTTCAAAAGAGGGTACGAATATATATATATATACATCATAGAGTATTCGAAAGTTAATCTGGTCTGCTGCCGAACAACTTAATGTTAATTCAAATTAAATATTGCATTATTAAATAATAATAATAATTAATACTAATACTACTACTAATAATATTATAGGTCATAGGACGCCACCAATGCAATCTATCAACTTTTAATTCACACTGAAGAACATGTATACTATGCTCTCTTCACTGTACTGTCAAGTACGTTGATTATAGATTTGGGGAGATCTTTGGCACCAACAAACCCACAGCTGACGAATTTGATGATTTCTATGCAGCAATTCGTTACGATGACGGAAACATTGTCTTGCCAGGGTAAGCACCATTCGTTTATGTTGTTGGTTTATTTTTCAAAGTTTTTAACAGGTACGTGCCACAAAATGCCCAGTATACATGAAAATAGGTACATCATACAACAATAAAACATAATCATTACATCAATGATGTATAATTTGAAGGTATATTTGTAAAAAATAATCGTGGAAGGACAAAAACACAACTGATTCAGTTGTAAATAGGGTGTGAAAGGAATGAATAATGTGTACTTCCAGTTAGAAAAGGCAGTGTATCTAGACATTTCGTTATCATTTATTATTTTTCATTTCAAACGTTGAAAGGATAGTTTATTACCGGTTCTGAAATTTCCATATACATGTATATACAATGTTTAGTAAGAAGTATCACTGCGAGTTATTACTTTTTCCCCATTAAAACCGACAAGTACCGGTATGTGAATTATTAACGTCCTTTGTTGTAAACCACGAGATCAGTTGGTTCCAAATTGTTTTTGTGTACATTCAAGGAATATATGGTTTCAGTATTAATATTGTCATTATATCCCAACTCAACGTTTAAAACCCACGATCAATGCCTACTTAAGATCCGTCAGTAAATAGACAAGGGCTGTTTGTTTCAGAAGATCCTAACTGTATATATCATTAAAAGAATATACATTAAAAAAGTAACATACAATACAAAATAATGTATATCATTATTCATGTATTTGCAAGGAAATGTATTACCATTAAGTATATGTACAAGGCTCAATTTATCGACTAATTTGGGAGCAATGGCGACCCAGTTTAGCATTTGGCGACCAGTATTTCACTTATTTTAAGTGTTTTTGGTTCTTCAGGAGCCAAATGACTCGTTGGAAAATGTTCTTTCTTTGAGGCGTGATGTAGATTTTTAGAATGAGAGTGTACAGTCTAAAAGTGTAGTCTATCATCAAGGTCTCTTATTACAGAATCATATTCCCCGGACGCGGTCCCGGACTTATGGTCTTTTCCACGGACCCGGACCCAATTCCAGGCAATATTATTAGCTCACGTGGTTAGGGTTTGGGTGAAATGTTAGGAAAATATTTTATTGATTTCTTGGGTCACGTGAGCCAATCAGATTGCCGGGAATTGGGTTCAGATCCGGGGAATAGACCACGTCCGCGTCCGGTTCCGGGGAATAGATCTCACCTATCATTTTATATAAATAGTCTACTGCACTACATTAAAGAACGGACAGCCAATGAAGACCGATGGATAGGAACACTAAAGTCGTCTCCTATTCAAGGTATTGTATACCACTAATTTGATACTTTTACTTCTATCTATATCGTGACACAAAAGACACGATATACGTCTTGAAATAATATATATTATGTAATAAAAGGAAACCCTACAGTAGCCTATACGTGTAGTTTAGTACATGCTTGATACATTCCTTTTGATAATGTTCTTAGCTTCCGTGGACTAATTCAACCACTTTTCATATATATTTTATGTTTAATATATATAATGGTATGGTATAGATGACTATGTGACAAGATAGCTACGGTGTCGTAATATAATATTGCTATCAACATCGTGGGCAGTTTATGTTCAATACTCCATTATTTTTTATACCGAAATGGTTCAAACGACGAGAATATGTGTAAGTATTTTTAATAAGTGAATGTGGAGGGCTGTCAAAATATACACTTAATGAAGAAAGACATGCACACACGCGCACACACGCACACACACACGCACACACACACACGCACGCGCACACGCACACACACACACACACAGACAGACCGTGATACCTTTACTCATTATAAAGTAGTCCTACACGTCTGTAAAGATATAGGCCTACCTTTAAAATAATGTTCATCTATCGATTGCTTCAGTAATGATGATATATGGACCGGCAGATCCAGTTAACCCACCTCCATTTCAAGACCATTTCAGGTTGGTGAATCATAAAGAAATTGCCCGGTATGGGTTTCAATGGTTACGTATACGTAATTTGCGTAAATCAACGTATACGTCACATCCTGTTATAGTAAAGGCATGGCGTACGCCCTATTTTAAAGTCCGGACCAGAGTACGACCCTTTCGAGAAATGCAGACCTGGCATGCGTTTCACAAACTTAGTCATGGCGTAAATAGAGGTTTACCTCACTTCCTGTTGGCAAAAGCATGGCGTACGCTCTGATTTACGCCCGGACTACAGTACAACCCTTTTATGCAGTTCAGACCAGTATTGTCATCAGGGTTCTCATGGCTCTCATTGCCGATGGAACCCGGATGAACATATTTTCACACGTGCACCATTTTCCCGAGGCAATGACATTTAAGTATCGTTAAAGTATATCTACGTCAAGAATCAATATAGCCTAGTATATCTGGAGTCTCCTGTACGACTATACTGAAACGGGGTAACTTTAGGTAGCCTAACCGTAAACCTCAACTGCAACCTTGGCCAGGGAGAGAACATATTTTATCACCCAATACTATGTCTGTGCAGTAGATATCGCTTGTGAGAGATCAGCGATATCTACAAGCGATATCTACTGCTGTAGATATCGTTTGACCAAATTAGTGGTTTATTTGATTGTTCTACCATTGTGATGTCATTGCTGTAGATACCGCTTGACCCAGTTATTTGATTGTTCTAACATTGTGATGTCATCGCTACAATTGTGATGTTGTAGCATTGCTATGATGTCACAGTGCAAATGCACAGCAGCCTAAAGAACTGACTTCACAGTAAAATCCTTCTGATGTGGCATTTTTCTTTTTTAATGACTTTAAAATGATATTTGGTGATAAATAGAATCTCACCCTCGTGTCTTGTAATATCAAATACATCAACTCGTCGATGAAAGTTATTAAATTGTCGGCAAAGCCTCGGATTTAGTAACTTTCACAACTCATGTTGATATATTTGATAGTCCAAGACAGTTGGGTGAGATTCTCTATATACAGGATCATATAGGTATTTTATTTACTGATTACTATGATATTTAAAGAGTATGAGCAAAAGTTAGTCTTTGTCAAAGACGTTTGGTGGCATTTAAAAAAATAGATATTTAAAATATATAATTTCGTTTTTTTACATTATTTGAAAACTTGAATTGTTAATTAAAAAGAAAATGTAACAAGAAAAATATTGCCACGAAACGTCTTTGACAAGGACTACAGCAAAATATATATGTGGTTTCACTGATTTCACGGTTTTCAGGAATGTAGCACCTCAACATGAAATAGTGGTACTAGACGCGAGTGTCGGCCACTATCCTCAATGGGAAGATCCTAACACAACCTCCAGGAACTACATCAGGTTTATACAGAACCTGCCGAAAATATAACCCAACTGTTGTATGAATGTACAGTCATTGCTATGTGTTTTAAATGTGTGTATAATCATTGAATTATTTTGTATTTATTTATTGAATTGGGGATTAGACGGACTTTTCACCAAGATATGTTCACCTACTGAATAGTATAGTATCCTTAGAATCAGCGACAGGTCGCTCATATACAGATCGCAGTAACTCCTGTCACCGTAACTCAATCCTCGCACCCCAGCGGTAGTTAATTCCGTTCAGGACTCACTTCATGTGGTACCCCCTACACACATCTAGAGGGAAATTTGCGCAAACAGCCAACCAATGAAATCATATTTATAAATATCACAGCTTGTCAGTCTATGGCAGGAGGAAACCCGCAACATCCGTAGCGCTGAATGGTACTGACAGACCAAGGACGATATCTGCATAGAGCTCCAAGTATCTTACGAACTAAATGATATGAACACATTGTGCTTTGAAAAATTAATTTTCCCGTAATGAAAGTAAAAACAACAAGTTGATTTAAATAGCGTGTTTATTTGTTAGGTAGCACATTAAAAAAAAAGAATCTTATAACATGGTATACCGTATTGTAAATGCTAGTTTTCAATTACAGTGGATCAACATATTACATTAATCACACAAACATATAAATTCGTCGTGTACAGTATAAGTATATAAATATGTAAATAATCTATTCATATTAAACTTCAATATGACGGATAATTATATGTAAATATACATAACAATTGTTGTCAAATATTGAAATGTATCTAATTGGAGTATAAACATGTTCCTTATTAATGACAATTAAACGGGACGGTAGTCAATATATAATGATAAAAATTAATACATGTGGTTTCAATGTATAAAAAGGTGAAACCGTATTGCTGAGATGAGCTAAAACGCAACTTCTGCCTATTATTGTGAATTACATAGGTATACAGACTACATGAAGTTCTAGAGACCTCTATTGGTAGCCACGCCTACAAGCAAATCTCATTGGACTAGGGGCCCGTTTCACAGAACAATCGTAGCGCTACGAGAGTCGTAACACCTGTACGTTAGCATGGAGTTGCTACGGAGTTACGATTCTCGTAGCGGTACGATTGTTCTGTGGTGCAGGGGCCTGGGTTCCCTGTATGTAGGAAACAGCGTAACTCTGAGGTAACCGAAACTCCAATTGTATAGCCTATGGCTAAAGGTTACCTTAGTTTAGAGTTATGTCGTTTGGTAAAGGAAAACCATGTACAAGTAGATTGTATAACAGATCCCGACCAGAAGCTCACGTGACACTTGTGTGCGCCTTTAACTTTGACCTGGGATCATTTGTTCACAATTTCAAAAGAATACAACCGCTTAAATATGTGTAAATATGTATGCTGTCGGTTTCGTCCATCAACGTCCATCAACGTGTCCTGTCCAAGCCAAGGCCAATCACATATAGCAGCGATGATTGGTGGGAAAGTACCGAAAGAGGGCGCCTTGATTCTTCGAAACCACGTGCCACAACTACATGCTAATTTACATAAATAGCATGTGCTGAACTAAAACATGTCATTGTCAAGATATAGCAAACATTATCACAATAATAGTATATCAATAACTACAGTAAGTTTACTCATGAGAATATAGTATTCGTAACACTATCCATGTAAATAATGGGCTGAAATTACTACAAACCATGACTTTCATTCATGTGAGGTTCAAGATATAAATATATGATAACATAATAGGCGGGTTGGAATTACAACAATTGTAACTTTCATTCATCCGAGGTACAAAACAGGTATTGAAATCGTAAATCATGTAAGATATGTGTGTTAAATGTCACTCATTCCTCATACTTCATAATTGAGCTATATACTCTTCCATATTCGTCCCAAAAGGTAACGCATATTATTTTAAAATATTGTTAGTTATTAAGTTTCATAGATAAATACTTAGACAATTGTCTAGAGGCCTTACATATTCATACATACTTTTTTTAAATGTCTAGAGGCCTTTATATATCCATGGACATACTAATATAATTGGCAAAATGCCTTATAATATATCCATACACACTTCTACAAACTATTGGCTAGAAGCCTTAAATATCCATATACACTTTTACAAATTGGCTAGATGCCTTAAATATCCATGGACATATACTTATACAATTGGCTAAATGCCTTATAATATATCCACACACACTTTTACAAACGATTGGTTAGAAGCCTTATATTTCCACAGACACACTTGTACAGCTGTTATATAATTGGCTAGAGGCCTTGTATAGCCATATGCACACATCGAATTGCGGTTACAGGCCATACATATACGTATCCATTTGCAGACACTTTCACAACGGGATAGATGCCTTAAAATATATTCATAGATAGACTTAAATATAATTGGGTAAACATCTTATATATCCGTAGACACACTTGTACAACACTTTGGTAAAGGAAATAAATAACATAGATAACCAGCCGTCTTGGAGAAGTAAATAGCTTCACACCGAGGCGTGCTGGTAACCAGTACCTGGTTATATACATGCATGTACGTGCAGTACAAACGTGAAATAAACAACTAGAGCATATTTGCCTGAATTTTAGGTCCCTGAGCAAATTGATCCTTAGCTGGTAATCGGAAGGACGGCGCACGCAAGACCTTTGGCGGCATACGGAAGGTCTTCGACCGTTTTGTCCCAGGCCTGTTTGTCGGTGTCGTAGCATTCGATCGACTTCTGTATGGTATTGTCCGTGGATGACACGCCGCCGATGATGTAGATCTTACTCCCTGTTTCGAAAAATCGAGGAATCTTCGTGAAAAGGAAAATAAGGCAGCAAATTGTGGTTGGATAGCGAGTTTGGATATACTACTTACGGACAGCTAGCTAGGGCCGTATCGTCTCTCGAAGCTCCACTATGAGATCATGCAGTGATTTTGTAAGTACCTGATCACCATGCATAAGAGAGCACTACGAGAGCGCTATGGTCTCGTAGTATGCCCCCGTTCCACAGGACGGTCGTAGCGTTGACGAGAGTCGTAACTCCTTAGCAACTCCATGTAACGTATATGAGTTACGACTCTCGTAGCGCTACGATTGTTCTGTGGAACGGTCCCCAGGAGTGAAACAAATTGTACTAGTTTCTCGAACCTCCACTATATGAGACTGCATATAGCGCGTATGATAGTGCGTATATTATAATCTCGTAGTAGCTATGAACCTTGTGAAACGATACCAAGATCCACATGTGTTGCGAAGGGGGAAGGAACCACGGTTCTGAATTTGCTTTTCAAAGGCAAACTATCTGCAGGCACTGTTAATTTGAGGTCTAAAAGTAACGACGTCCTTGACGGAAGTACATGAATTCGTTTTTGTCAATCACGTGTTATTTCAGCTATTTCTAGGTCATCTATGCATATATAGATTACGAAACTTTTCTGAGTACGATTTCATACTACTCAATTTTGTAAAATTTGTGCTTGATTATGAAATAGTACTCAAAAGGCTCGTGGTCGGGTTTGATATAAGATGCTGTTAAAATACTGGTCTGAGCCAAAGGGGTTACTCCATTGGTTCAGTCGATAGAGGGTTTGACTCACAATCCCACAACTCGGATTCGAGCGTAGGATTCACAATCCAGAAATGGGTTAACGGAACCAATCAACATCTGCATTGCCCTAACACAGATAAAGCCGAGGAGAACCGCACTGGTAGGCTACTATATTATATTATAGCAACATGAAATAGCATATCCCGTGGGCTCTTACCAATGACCGTCGCTCCAGCCTGGTGCCGGGGCTTGTTGAGGAATATCCCGCTGTGCCAGTGACCCTTTTCAATGTCGTACGTATCGATATTGGCCGTGCTGACTAGTTTCTTATGGGAATCAGTCCGGGTCGCGCCTGCACATAGATACAGCGTATTGTCCACGGCAACTAAAGTGCACAGGCACCGACTCAAGCGAATAGACGCCAACTTTGTCCACCTGTGGCCAAACAAACAAAAACAGCAATCGTAGATAATTCTTGCGATCTATCACCTTGTATTATTATGTTTGTACATGTTCTATGTTTTATGAAGCTAGATCTTCATCTCGTAATGCATGGCATGCGTTTTCTGATTTAACATAGAAAGGCTAGATGTAAATGTTCGTACGTTCCATGTTTAGGGTAGACGCATGACAGTTTTACATTACAGGAAGTCAGTTTTCTTTTGTGGACATGTACGTGTTATTGCCTATAAACGCAATTTAAATTCCTATATATACTGAACATATACAGCGGAGATCGTATATTGTAATTCTCACTGGTTGCTCTTTGGATCGTAACACTCGAAGTGCCTAAGGACTGGCATGTTCGTGTGCTTGTCAGGTGCGGGTTCGAGCCCACCCACGATGTAGATCTGTCCGTTGCACGCTGTTGCCCCGAAGCTGAATCTTGCCTTGTGGATTTTCGCAACATGCTTCCACGATTTGCCAGAGGGGTTGAAGGCCTCAACCGTCTTTATGATCCTGCGACAATGAAGCAAACACTGCATGACAGGGTAAATATAGTTTCACGAGGGGCGGGTGGTAGCGCAATGGTAGAACGTTTGGGCTTGGGAGCCGAAGGCCCGGGAGCTCGGCATCAATGTTCGCGAAAGTTACATTTCTGAAGCGATATTGATAGGATGCGATGATTGTTGAGTGGCAATACAGTTATCATCTTTGGTCTGTCAGTACCAGCCGATGCTCGCAGGTTTACTGCAACGTTTAGCACTACGGATGTTGCGGGTTTCCTCCTACGCTAAACTGACAAACCGTAATATAAGTGAACTAATCTTGAAAGCGGCTCTAAACCCCAATTTAAAAAAAAAATTAAATAGTAATTTACTTCTGAGCCTGACGTCAGAAATATAGATCAAAAGTTCTTTCAAATCTGACTTGTGGCCGCCTATAATTAACTCCCCATCCCAGAGGCAACCGGAGATGCCCTATAGAGCAGTGACTACATGTGCTTGGTCTCAGTCATGATTTCAATTCCTGGGGAGGTATTCAAAAGTTATAAAAGTTCAGGCTCCCTGACACGGGTCGACCGGTTGTCATATTCGCTTACACGGTGCGATTCGACGCATTGTTACAACCGATCGACCCGTGTGAGTCCACGTTTGCTTAAGAATTTTTAGCCATTTTAATATATATTTTTTTAGAAAATTCTTCGAATCGTTATGAATACCGCCTCAGGTACTTTCGAATGTCTTATAACATATTTATCTATAGTCTCTATGCCAAGCGTCGTCGTTGGATGTGTGATTTAGAACTCTGAACTTCTGAAACTCTGCGAGATGGCACAGGCATCGGTAGATTGTGCAACATGCATCGATAGATTGTTCAACATGCATCGGTAGATTGTGCAACAGGCATCGATAGATTGTGCAACAGGTATCGGTAATTGTGCAATAGGAATCGGTAGATTGTGCAACAGGCATCGATAGATTGCATGTAGGTATACATAGGTAGATTGCACAGCTATTGGTAGATTACACAGACATAGACAGATTGCTAGGCAGACATCGATAGATTGCACAGACTGTGGCATCTTCGAAACACCAACCAGTATTGACTGATGGTTAGTAGGGGAAATGGTCTATGATTTGAGGTTGAGACATCGATAGATTTCATAGCCGTCGATAATTTTCGCAGACATTGGTAGATTAAATTAACAGACAGTAGATTGTACAGCCATTTATATATACCAAACGCATCTCAGAAACGACATTTTATATTGGGCTATATATAAGCAGACTTGTCAAACTTTTTTTGTGAGTGTATGTTTTAAAGCTTTTAGGCCGCGTAGATTGCACAGTCGTCAGGAGATTGCGGAAACATTGGTAGATTGCACATGGACGCGTATTATCTGTACATATACATAGTGCAACGCTGTCGACGGAATTACAGCAGATCTACCAATGGCGCACGTTATGACGTCATACATTTTACCTATAGTAGATTCCTGGCCCCTCCTCAAAGCAATACGTGCACAATACACTATCAAACTTACACCAACTTACCTGTTCTTTTCATCTTGTCCCGCAATGGCGTATATCCTGCCCTTCAGCGTGCAGACGCAGTGATACATCCGGTGGGCTTTCATCGAAGGAATTGGCGTCCAACGTTCGGAGATCGGGTCGAACACAAAGCACGTGTGGCAAGCTGTCGGGGTCCTCTTGTTTTTCTTGAAATAGCTCCCGCCTGGTGCCGTCCGAATGTATTGATTACTGATTAATATATTGATCATTACTATACCTACGTATACATGTATGTATGACTCAAATGCAATGATGATGACATGCATCCAGGGACTGAGACACACCCTCCACACAACCCAGCTCCCTCACTCCAACATCAGCTGACCATCCTACCTGGAACACCCACAGCCGCGGCCAGAAGTGCCAAACGGACCAGAAGGAGGCCTGTGTGGCAGACGTCTGGCGATGATGACATGGACAGCATTATTTATTGGGCAGAATAATCACCTTTGTTAGTGCATGATGCGTCATGGGATAGTATACCCCAAATGACTTCATCCACCCTGTGCTTACAGCCGCTATCAAAATTATTCAGCTCATTGTATACTAGTATGTCTATGAAGAAACGCCGCACTGCTGCAGTAAATCTGCAAGCACTGGCGAACCCATTCATCAATACTTCTCGATCGTATATGTTACGTGAAGGATATTTTTGTTCACTAATCCAGGTGTTCATATACCTATTCTAGACAGTAATAATTCCACCTTATGGTAGACTGGACTACTCGCGTTAGTAAAGGTCGACTAGTGACAAGTCAAACCAGATAACATATAATGCAAAATATCAAATGCCATGCAAACATTTTAAATGGTTAAATTTCATCATTAAAGTATTCTATATGATAATATTAGTCCATATTAATCAGGTTGTATGTTATTTGTATATACATGTATGTGTATCTGGCCCAGAGATTACGAAACATTTTTTGAGTACGATTTCATGCTTAACTCAAACTTTTGTTCACAAATCCTCATATAACATTTGATCTTGAGCATGAAATCGTACTCGAAATGTTTCGTAGTCTAGGGACCCGTGTTATTGTATTGTCCAGTAACCACCGTGGGTGGCAATATGAAAATAAATGAACTTGAACTTGAACGTGGACCTGCTTACCAACAAGGTAGAGCTTCATGTTGAGCACAGCGATGGCCTGGTGCTGGGTGCCCTCGGGAATCCCCGTGTAGTACTGCCACTGGTTCTGACTTGCGCTGTATCGTGAAACGTCCTTCACGTGCACTGCAGCATCCATACAGCATACATGTTAGGACCAGCTATAGTTTGGCATGAAATGCACTGACACCCCCATTTCGTAGATTATCTCGGTAAATACTTCATGGAGTGAATGAATGAATGAATGCTGATGCATTTCTTCACACAAGCGCACGTGCAAATTGAGCCTTTGCCTGTTCCGTCTTTCGGGTGTCGCCCCTCTGCATAAAATAATATTTACTCAAAATATTTTTGGTTAGGGCGTAATTTTCTCCTTTTCTTTTTTATTCCATGAAGTATTTTCCGAGATAATTTATGAAATATGGGTATCAAATGCATTTCCTGCCAAACCATAGTCCGTGACATCGTTTGTCGAAGCTCTCGTATCCACTATGCGAGACAATAAGCACTATCGTAGCGATTTATTCCACATGCTGATCGGGCACCAACCAGAGCGCTATAGTCTCATATGACTTGTTAAATAGTGGATATAAGAGCTTCGAGAAAATATACCCAGGACCCAAGTAGGATACGGAACGTTCCTATTTAAACAAAATATGATTTCACGCTCAACTTACACTTTGTACTCAAATCCCAATGCAAAATTTGAGTTGAGCATGAAATCGTACAAACAAGGTTTCATATGCTTGGGCTCAGAACATACTTGTTACATCCTAGATAATCCTTATCAGAGACGTTGAAAATAATGTATTTCGATTTATTTTTCTTATTTCTTAATTTGGTTTTGTTATATACATAACGTCTTTGACAAGGACTAGATCTACGTACATTCTAAAACATATTCAATACATATACATATAGCGTTCAGATATAAGGATGTTATTCACATATAAAACTGCATACCAATTAACTTAGAGCGGAAATTTAAACGCAAAAGATTATCAGAGATGCACGCAGTGATCTGATATTTCGACAACTCTGTAGCCTAAACCTTATCTTCGAAACAGAACCCTTATGCCTACTGAACATCCGTCAAATGATTTAGGTATAATGGCAATTGTTTCGAGGATGCATAAACCTCAAGACATGCTGGGCGGGTGGTAGCGCAGTGGTAGAACAGTTGGACCAGATTCAAATCCCGCCCCGAGGGCCCGGCATCAATGTTCGCGAAAGTTACCTTTCTGACGCGATATTGATAGGATGCGATGTACCAGCCGATGCTCGCAGGTTTACTGCAACATTCAGCGCTACGGATGTTGCAGCTTTCCTCCTGCCCTAAACTGACAAGTCGTGATATAAGTGAAATAATCTTGAAAGCGACTTAATACCCCAATGCAAAAGTAAAATTAAATAAAAATAAAACACACGAAAGCATGCTGTCGTGATGTTGAGACACATTTACGTAATTCGAATGTTCTTGGTTGGTTGATCGTGGGGCTTAAGAACCGCTTCCAGATCCTTTCACTTATTTCATAACTGGCATGTTTTGCACGCACTCGTCCTGTGCCTGAGCATGAACCAGACAAGGATTGCTATCGGCTTGCGGTGCTAGCCGACGGAATATCCTGCCCCAGCCAGAACACAGGTTCATTCGGTTATTCGAACGTTATATACCTACCGTCCTTATTTCCCCCCGGAAGCTTCCGAAATCCTCCGACAGCGACTATGGTTCGGGACACGGTGTGTTCCGGCAGATGCTCCGAAGCGATACTGTGCGATGAGACGTGTTGCGAGTGATCACCGAGGTCGTTGTGGTCGGACACGAAGCTGTTGTGTGATATGGTGACGTGGACGTGCCCCTCCTCGTGCTCCTCGTGATGCTCGTGCTCCTCGTGATGCTCGTCGTGCTCCTCGTGATGCTCGTGCTCCTCGTGCTCCTCGTGATGCTCGTGCTCCTCGTGCTCCTCGTGATCGTCCTCGTGGTGGTCGTGCTCCTCGTAATGGTCGTCGTGAACGCCGTGCACATCATCGCTAACGACATGGTGGTGCTCATCGTCGTCACTTTTATATTGAACGCGATGATGCTCGTCACCGTGATGGGTATCTTCGCGAATGGTGATGTGGAAGGAATCGATGTGCTGAAGAAATAATTAGCATATTCAATGAGGGGAAACTTTACATCCTTTAAGTCCTGTTGCACAGAACGATCGTAGCGTTACACACACGCGCGCACACACACACACATGCACATACACATACACTAGTGCACACACACACACACACATACATACCCGCGCATACAAACACAAACAAACACACACATACATACCCGCGCATACAAACACACACAGACACACACATACATACCCGCGCATACAAACACACACAAACACACAAACTCACATACACACACAGGCACACACACGCACACACAGAACGTCTAAAGGTCCTTACACCAGAGGCGAGCGAATTATCGCCGCGACAATCACCGTCGACCACAAAAGATTCTATCGAAATTTGTCGTTTCGAATTTCGCGTTTGGTGTGCAAACATATAGATAAGTGAAAAATATATAATAGATACATGTTAAAACGGAGATAATAATGCTGTGCACTCTGCCGCACGTGCGCAGCACAATCCTCTCCGTTTGCGGACTACTATTTGCGAGAATTCGGCAATTATCTAGCAAAGTAGATAATTTCTGCCACTCGTGGCCAAATGCGCACCGTTTGCGGGGTTTGTGAGAATTCGGCTGAGCACTTTATCTTAGCCGGCCAATGAAATCGCAGGTACAAGTCACATGATTTACGAAAGGATGGTAACTTTTCCATGGTTAAAAGTAGAATAACTCACGTATTTTGGAGTGATGTAAGCGATGTTTTTAATGTCGCATTGAATTCTATTCAAAAGTTCAAATTTCAAAATACAGACACAAAATATCGATAGTAAAAACATCTATCTTCATCATTGATGTTTTTATGAGGCATTTTGAAGCGCGAAAGCTTGGATTCTTGCAAATATACATCTAGCTCAGTGGAGGATCTAGGCCCTATTTTCAATGTATCTATAGCATACTGGTATAGATCTAGCATTGGAAATATTTTAGGATGTATTTTAAAATATATATATTATTTGAAAATATTGACCATCATTATATTAGACTGTGCCAGTTTACTATTGTTGTTGGCATAAAGTTAAAGGCATAGGACATACCATCGGGGTTAGTTGACATATTTCATGGTCAAACATTGATCGGTGATTATATTCAGGATTAAAGACTTTGAATATATATCAAACGTTTGACCGTGAAATATGTCAACAGAGGCAAAGCATGTGACTTGTACCTGCGATTTCATTGGTCGACTAAGATAAACAATTCTCACAAACCTCGCAAACGGTGTGCATTTAGCCACGGCAGAAATTATCTAGCATGATGGATAATTGCCAGAAATAGTATACCGCAAACGGAGAGGAACCTGCTGCGTACTCTGCCACGCGAGACCGAGTGCACAGCACAATCCTCTCCGTGTGTAGGTTTTATCTCGCTGTGAAATTCGCTTCTGGGGTGCAAGTACCTTTACACTCCAAATATATAATGTTTACACTCCAACTAAATAATGTTATCAACGTTATAGGTCTACGTCGGTTGGAGTTATGCATCCGGTGACGCTCTCAGGGTTTCCATTGCATTGGAGACCCCGCCGTTGGAACCAGGATAGGAGTGTTGCCACTGTTGGGCACAACACCATGGCACAACACCAAGGCATAACACCAAGCTATAGAACATTCACAACTCGTTACCTTCAGCGGGGGTATGGGACGCGAATCTGGATCATATCTTTCTGTCATACACAAACGTTGCTTGGGCTTGGCCAAATTTAGAGGATCACCTCTGTCCAGTTCGTCTGCCGTGATAATCCTGAGATACATTGATGGATCATTCGGAGAATTGCATGAAATGCTGATGACAGGAATTGAAACATGCTGCAAATATAGTTTGCTACTCTTTGTTTATGTTCATTATAAGTAGAAATCCATCGACCAGGCCCCCGTTCCACAGAACAATAGTACCGCTACGAGAGTCGAAGCTCCGGATCAACTCCATGCTAACGTACACGAGTTACGACTCTCGTAGCGCTACGATTGTTCTGTGGAACGGGCACCTGGGCATTAGCTCCTGCGTGTAAGAAACAGCGTAGAATCCCTAGAACTCCTGTAACCGTAACTCTAATGTTTACCATAATCTGAGGCTGTCTTAGAGGTTAGACCGAGATGCTCTGACCATCATGAGCTTCTAGACTTACCTAGATTTGTCCTGTTTCACTCAGAAGGGGTCTAGTACTACTTGGTATATCTACCAAGGATGTAGCTTGAGATTCCTTTAGCCTAACCTGCTAACCGTAAGTCTCATTATATGTGAGCGCGTTTTAATGTTATGGGTCCTTTTCTTTCGTCCGAGAATGGTTCGGAGAAAATGACACTTTACTTGACAATACCCATATAAAACGTATCTTGTGGTCAGCAAGGAAGGCTAACAAGGATCATACTCACCAGTTAGCATTGAGCACCATATTTCGGCATTGGACCGATTCCCGGAGCAAGTCCGTAACCTCGAAGCACTGGAATAGGTCCGTCTGAGAAATCAGCGGGAACCGGACGTTCTTCATGACGCGGACCAGGTACTTCTGCCTGTCCGTGATGTGGTAGGCGATCCACTTCAACCCCGCCCAGAACACGTCCATCTCCGTGGAGATGAACAAGAAGTCGTCGCTCAGCAACTCGCACAGCTGGTCCAAGGACAGCAGAAGAAATGACTTGGCTTCGAACAGTTCGTTGAAGTTCTTCAGTACTATCGTGTAGGCCTGCTGGTAGATCTTCGACGCGGGGTCACTGTTCTTCTTCACCATGAGTATTATGGCCTGCTCAGGAGGCATGGACTCCACGAAATCCAAGCATATCTGCATGATCTGCGGCATCTTGAACTTCTCAGCCAGGAGCATGAGCTCCGCGGAGGACTCCGGCGTGATGGCAATCTGGCCCATGTAGATATACTTCAGGAACGTCTGGAACGCGAGCGCGCTGATCCCGGAGATGTTCATCTCGTAAGGGAGGTTGAACGTCTCGCCCTGACGCAGGAAGACCTCCGCGAAGTATTTGCTGTGGCACGCGAGGGCGATCCTGTGTGCGCCGAAAACCTGCCCGCCGACGTCCAGGAGGACGTCCACGAGCTTGTTGTCCATGCGCAGCGACCGGATGTAGTCGCCCACCATGGCGTAGTGGTGGATCCGGTCCACGGGCAGGCGGCTGAAGGACTCGAGCAGTGTCTGCATGTTCTTGGTCTCCCTGGCGGCGGGCAGCTTCATCAGCTCCACCAGGTCCTCGTTTTGGTCCAGCGACCTCAGAGTGAGGTCCTCGTTCAGGAGCAGCAGGCGACTGTGCGCCGGGGCGCCTTTGGTGTGCCCCGCCATTGCTAGAGCAGATCCCGACGATCACACGGGGAGTGATGCTGGAATAAAAAACGGTGATTTTCACAGGAATCTATATATATTGTATATGTGTTTGTGTGTGTGTTTGTGTGTGTGTGTGTGTGTGTGTGTGTGTGTGTGTGTGTGTGTGTGTGTGTGTGTGTGTGTGTGTGTGTGTGTGTGTGACAGAAAGCAGAATAGGATACGAACGCCTAATCATTTTATATAGGCCTATCGAAATAGGCCCTAATTAGAGTAAAATTACCAATACTGTAAGGATATAATTTCACAGATCTATTGCCAGTTCAAGACAGTCACACTACGAATAGCAATTAGTTCATATAATTTAATAGCTAACACTAACACTAATGCATGCCTATTTCTTAAATGACTGGATACAGTAGACTTATGGCCGACAATTTTAATGGTTGTGGTTTTTGGCATCGGTACTCTACCACTGTAGTCTACATAACATGGATTGTGATATAAGTGAAATAATCTTGAAAGCGACTCGAAACCCCACTTCAATAACATAACATGGATTCAACTAATCTACATATATTTGCATTATATTGTTGTGAATTGTTTGCCACTTATAATCACACATACGTACCTCTTTAGATTTAGACTGCAACGTGGTCTGCCCTGTTCGATTTGATCTACCTACCTGTAAAATAATTATGCGTTCAAAAGCAGAAAGTTACGTTATTGTTTCTCATTTTTATTGTGACGTCAAAACGATCCACTCAAAAAGCCCTGTGACGTATATAGGACATATTGTGACGTTCGTGCTCACCCATTATTGTTACGTGTAGACTAGATTAAATGTTTTAAAAAAAAAAAGCTTTTACATTTTTTTTTCAAATTTGATTTGATTTATTTGGCAATGTAACATAACCCAATACTATAAATAGAACAAATAAGATAAATAAATGACCACACATAGGTATGATTAAAATTAATTAAATACATGTAGAATAATTGCATACATAACTCAGACAGACAATTTCAGATACAAATACTACATGATGATGAAACATTGCCGAGGATAGTATATATATATATATCCTTTTAATGTTTGATATATATATATACACACACACACATATATATATATATATATATATATATATATATACAGAAAAAAATCAAACATTAAAAGGAACTATAGTAGTACAACCACTCATCTTGATTATTAGCTAATTATTGAGACATAAGAAAGCTTTTTTACAGCCTTTTTGAAATTCAATTTTGAGCTTATTGTTTTAACAGAAAGTTGTAAACTATTCCATAATTCTACCTTGTATAATTAAAACTACTATTTTTTTTGGTGCTACGACCACTTGACAATCGATGGAATTTTCTTTTCATGTATTCATGAGCTTTATCATTAAATATGTTAAACATATGATTACGTTTTAAATGAATTACTCTTTAATTTATTCTTCTGGTAATAGTCCTACTCTTTGAAAACCAATTTACATCTACAACTTGCTTTCGACCTGACAAACTTCATTTTAGAGTAAATAAGTTAAAACGTGTACTTATATTCATAATATATGTAGGCCCACTTAGTGGAAAGATCATCTTCAGACATCTCTACTGCCTATATTATTTGTAGGCATACTGTAAACTAGTCATGATAAATAGGATTATACGAAAACTAAATCATTTGTTAATTAACTGTTATGAGAGACTGCATTATTATAACCTACAGTATAACATGGTTTCATAAATTTCATTAATTTATACATCCTTCCAGAGATCTAAATTTCAGAAATCATTATTTAACGATAGTTTAATTTATGTTTGTATTATAAAATTATGAAGATATATGTTTCTTGACAGATATTATATAATGTTCCAATAATATTAGTTTATAAAATAAATATATATAAATAATAAAATCATGGCTCCCATTTCGGATAAGTTATCTTTCACAATTTATATCGAGCAGATAAGCGTGACTAATATTTCCGGATTTCCGATGGACTCACCCGGCCTAACAGTAATTTCTGTCATCACGCCAAACTTCGGTAAAACTAAATCTATATTCCTGCCTTTAATGTGCATGTTTGAATTTAGAATTGTGTTATTTCTGAGATTCAATATAGCGCCTACTGTGTCATCAAAGTAAAGTTGTGAAGACGAGTTTTGCAACAGGTGTCTGATCACCGTCGTCAATTTAGTTTTAAAAGTTCGTGAATCATGATCATGTCATTGATGATTGACAACTTGGATCTTCATTTTCAAGTGGTTGTAATATTTATAAAACTGTTTCACAATTTTCATTAAAATGTATAAAATTTATTCTAGACTGACTGGACCTAGAGTAACATACCGTGTTGTGTTCCATTTTCGGGGTAGCCCAGCTTTCGTACTACTTTCTAAAACGCTGCTTCCACTTCCAAAACTCATAAAATCTCGGCTATGTATTGTGAACTTACAGTCCCTATACAGATGTGAAAGATCGATAATCGTCAGAGCAATATTAATGAATTATCGGGAACATTTCTTTCTGAAGTGGAATGTTTGCCTTTTCATGACAATTTATTGGAGATATATACATATTTAAAGAGGCAAGATCATACTTGCATAGGGAATAATGGTCACTATTGGGGTTATTGCAAATTCTGATATTTTTTTCAGATTTTTTTAGTTATCTAGAAATATATTTATTTCCTATAAAGACACTTATCTCCCCAAAGGGTGGCCACGCCCGAAATTGTGATGTCGCAGGTTTCTGTGTACACAGATCCCCCTCATAGAAACCAAGATATGCATTCACATTGGTAGTCTTTTTTCTACCAGCTGGTTAAATTACTGCATAAGAACAACAATTAAGCTCACGATGCATTACAATGTCTTGCTGGTTAATCTATCGACAAGTGGATGTTGATCTGTGACAGAATACTATTGACAGCAGTGATTTTCTTTCTCGGTGTTTGATGTGAGCTGTTGTCGTTGATCTCTTGATCAATAGGTGCTTGATGAAAGAAACAACATCTTACCACTCTGAGTTTGGGTTTTATCTGTGATAGGGCATAATACTGGCCCGGGCTTAAACAGTTCCATAAAGCATACCCCACACAGGCCTATGCAGGATTACCTCGGACTCGAGTGCATAGATTGTCCTCTCCAAGTCCACGCGAATAGTCTATATTTAGAACAGAGCACTGTTGGGAAAGTGTTGCGATACAGTGTCTTACAGTTTGGATAGATCTTTTCCACATTTGTTATTAAGTATTAATATTATTTAGGAAAATACAAAAAGAATATTAAAAAAATATATAAAATACTTGCAAGTATGATTTTTCCTCTTTAAGTCAAGAAATACATACAAGATTGAAATATAGGAAAACACTTGGTCTTACTCCGTCACTTAGTCCTTTTCTTATGAATGGAAAAAGTAGTTCCCATCAATGACCTTGGGGTCACTGGCATGAAGTATCCAGTCGGCAGCCTTATAAGTGATATCCAATAAGTGATATACCAATCGGTAAAAGTATCAATGTGTTGATCGTTTGAATCATTGTGTCGATAAATCGATGGCAAGAAAAAATTACCGATATCCATGGATATCTAAATAATGTAAATTCAAAATATATCTTGATAGACATCTAACTTATGTTTCGTGTGGAATGGATTATCTTATACACCTTGTACACGGACAATAAAGCAAAATTTGTGTTTTCATAATGGTGGCATCAGACATTTGCGTAAACAATGAGAGACGGACACATTGGTAACTACTAACTACTAGGTCTAATCAGATGGTTATTTCAGTCAAGCGAAAGCCGAGGTGATTTATATACGTAAGTGAAAGTAGAATTTCATATTGCGTTTGTTGCCTTCAGATTTACTACTGAAGTACACTTCCAGATAAGATAATATGTATTTATTTGTGATGTATAGTAGACATGTATGGTAGAGGTTTAGATACTTAACAGTGAAAGACTGAGATTTCTCATTCTGAGAAAAGTGATATCGTCACTGCAGTGAAGAGAACACTTTCAGGTACTACTGAACCCGCTGTGAACCACGATGCCAATTATTTTGATCAATTTGACATGTTTAACAAATTATCCATGTACCATAGTACCAGTTTGTGTTTGTTGATTAATTGACTTCTGTTTTGACTTCAATTTGTCGTTAAAACTATTGAAGGCTAGCTCGTCATTTGGGTCGCCATTTTATTTCAAAATGTTCGATGATCTATGGCGATGCGTTATATTGACAGCTCATGACGTCAGCATACATTGTCCAGTTGGGAGATTTGATAGTTTTCTTTTCAAAGTTTTGTTGATAATTATATAATCAAAGTATATAATAAATAGGATATTTCATGTATCTAGTGAAATAGCATGTAGACTCGATGAGAGATACATGCTATTTCACTATTTCTCAAGTAAAATATCACAATGATCTCTCCAACTGATATGCAAGAAGAGGCCATTTTTGTAAATGTTTTAACATCCTTGCTGCTGGAGTCGACCATATATACCCAAATAGTGGTTAATACAGCCTACAGTTAAAACAAATCCCAAATATGTGATACTTCTATCACTTTGGTTGACTACATTGACTACATATAAAATCACGCTGGTAACTAATAATGTTTTAAAATTTACGGATGAGTTCATGAACCAATGCAATACTTAGTCTTAATATGAGAATAGTTGTGTTTCAAGAACTAACTTCCCCAATTTGTTTTGTAAAATTTATTGGGGGAGAGGGGTGGGGATGGAGGGGGTTGCACATCCTATTCCAAATCCACGTCCGATCCTGAAAAATCTACCACAAGGTAACTAGTTACGTCACTGGATTTACCATCAAAGGACAACAACTGTTTTGACTGTTTATTGGCACGAAGTTAGTCTTTCACTTTCTGGCATTTTGCCAGACTCCATGTGCTGGTTGACATTTGAAATCTCTGTCATTACACTCGGTTTGCTTATGCGATATCTAAGTGACTAAGATGATGATCTGTCATACACACTGTACATGTTGACTACTGTAGTTCGCTGTAGTTGACTACTGTAGTTTAAACTTCCAGTCACATGATCCTTGCTACTTGTATACTTTAGTTCTCTCTGATGAAGTACTTGTATGATGTAATTAATCTAATAGACAGCTGCGATAAATGATTAATAGTTTATTTTATAAGGAAGTAAATTGGTTAAATAAATCACTGTGGGAAATTACACTTGCAGGCATGGCAATTTTCCGCGGATCCATGGAAATCCTCTGATTTATTTATCCAGGGTTCGATTGATTTGCACTGGACATGGCTTGGGCCCAGACCCCGGGCTTGGTTTTCCACTGAAATCACAATTATCTGTTGTTATCATGTCTGAACTTGGATTAAGAGTGGTTAAATAAGGACATTAATTAATTAGTGATGGATGTTGTTTTCAATTTTCACTATAGATTTACATATAAGTGGTATTCATATTTCCACATTTATAAATGAAATTTTCAATTAAGTTAAATAATTAACAATATATTTACTGACTCCCTGTGATTGAACCATTTTACTGCTGAAATTGAGCGCTCTGGGTATTTGTGTCAATTTGTTTTAAAAAACCTAATGGTGAAAGAAATGAAATGCCGAAACAAAGGATTTTTCTTTTCTTTTCAGACTGACCATGCAGTAAAACTGAAAGGCTTGGGATGCTTCAAAAACATGATTGCATTAGAACAAACTTCATGATTAGGAAGATTTGAACCATCTCAGTGTTTGAAGCATCGACATCTTTGTATATATCAATCTCCCCTATGTGCTGATTTTTGTTTCCGAATTTAAAGGTGCACCTGTGATGTATATAGACAATCATTATGTTATTGACAAAGATTTGTGCCGTTCTAATTCTCGCAACATCGGACTCTGCATTTTATAAGAAGGTCGACGTCAAAGATGTGGACACAGCTTTGAGTCAAATCGCAGTCAATCCACAATCGGGGGACATCTACATCGGAGGAACCAACATCCTGGTCCACTTCGACTCCAACCTGACGAGGGAATCCGAGATATCGCTGGGTCCGGTTAGCGACAATGAGCTCTGTCCGCCCCTTGGGATCCCGTGCAACCAGTCGCGGACGAAATCGGATAATCGAGTGACCGTCTTGGAGATAGACCCAGGCAGGAGGAAGCTGCTGGTGTGTGGGACGGTCAGCCAGGGACATTGCAGCATGCACAGCCTGTCGGACGTTGCCAAGTTCAAGCAGATGAACGACTCGGAGCCTCAGAACCTGGTCGGGAGTCGGAGTTCAGTCGTTGCCCTCTTCGACCAGGACTTTGACGGGCTGCTTTACGTGGCGCAGGCGTATGACGGTAGGATCCTGAAGTACTCGCCTTACGTCGTGTCCACCCGGGTGGTGAAGCAGCACAAGGACACGTTCAGCATCAGGTACCTGGAGAACGATCCCAACATCTACCAGTACTCCGCCATCGACGTCTTCCAGGACATCAAGGCGTCGTACCACATCGAGTTCATTTATGGCTTCCAGGTCTCGGGCAGCGACGGCACAAACTACACGTATTTCGTGACAGTGCAGCAGAAGTCCATCAACACTCCAAAGGAACTGGTCACCAAGGTGATCCGCTTCTGCCAGGAGGACCGACTGTACTTCTCGTACATGGAGATGGAGCTGTCATGTTCAAAGAAGGGGGTCAAGTACAACCTGGCCAAAGCCGCTTTTCTGTCCTCCGGCGAGCGCCAAGGGCAGGCAACTCTGTACGTGGCCGCGGGAAAGACCAAGCATGGTTCCCGGCAGATGGACAACGACTTCGGGTCGGTCGTCTGTAGCTACGGCATCGATGGTGACATCAACACCGGCCTGGAGGAGATACAGTCTGACTGCTACCAGTACGGCGAGGGACGGAGGCCGGATTGGGTGATGGGGAGGACGACTGATGACTGCATTCAAGAGGTACGTTTGGTGTCGTGATTTATATGTGACTGGGGACGCACATTGATGTCATGTGTACAGAAGAGTTAATTTGACCTAGGTTTGTGATTGCTGAGGTTCAACAGAAGTGTTAAATTCGTTTTTCGCTTGCTAACATTTTATGATTTACAGTATTTATTAGCCCCCTTTCCATACTAAGTAAGGATGTTCAAGGGTGTTTTACAATACAAGAAAAGATTTGAAAATGATTTGAGATATAGAGTCTGTATTGCATTCTACTCTCAACTGAGTTGGGTTATCTTCACTCTGCTGAACTATTTAAGTCAAAAGTGATATTTTATATTTTAATTTTTTTTTCTGATTAGAAATTACAGTATTTGGTAACTGTATTATAACTATATATGTGTCATACATGAAATGGATTGGAACATTTCCTCACTTTAGTTTTGCTTTCTCCACACACCAGCTCTCCCGTAGTGATACCAATGTATGCGGTACGCCACAGAACAAGGGGATTCAAGCCGACAGGAAGGCCATTGAAAAAGACGCATTCTTTCCCGAATCAGGACTCGATTTTCTGTATGACATCACGTCCATTGTGGGCACCGAGAAAGAAAGCAATAAGTACGTCATCGTGGGCACCAAGGAAGGTACCCTCCACAAGGTTAGTGTCACATCAAGAACAGGGTGGTCAGCAAGGGCCCTGCTCCACAGACCAGTCGTAGAGCTACGACAATGGTAACTTCCTATATGTATGTTTATGTACAGTAATTACCCTAATGGTAACTTCCTATATGTATGTTTATATACAGTAATTACCCTAATGGTAACTTCCTATATGTATGTTTATATACAGTAATTACCCTAATGGTAACTTCGGGCTTAGCTGATTTACCAATTATCAGGAGGGGCAAATTATCCATCCCGCTCTGACTGGCATAAACAACAGCCATCAAGTGTTCCTTGCTCTGTTTGCCACCATGACATTTGACCCCTTTAACTTTTAATGTTTTCGTAGGCATTATCTGGTAGAAGATAGCTGTTTCAACAGCGTTGTAAATTTTATCTGGTTCAAAAGTCTGAGAGTCTCTAAGATTTGTTCATCCTCCTTACAAAAACACTCGGCCCCTAATAATCATCTTTCAAAGACCCGA